>JAJMHT010000005.1:252706-268237 GCA_030583145.1 Metschnikowia vanudenii | reverse complement strand
ATCGTGCTCATCTCAGTATAATTGAAATTTTATTGGTATTGCATATAATGCCATTGTACGCGTACGCGGTACCGTACGCATTGTACTGCGAGCCATTCGCGTTCCCGTACCGTACGCAGTAAATTCTCGTACTCAGTAATCACGCCTGGTACGGAAAAATTTTGCGGGTACGCGGGTACGCGGATTTTGCCCATCACTGGCCCCAGCGGCCTCTCCAAACAACGCTGGACTCAGACAGGGAGACCTATGAACACCCCTTAAAATAACTATAAGAAGAAGAAGAAGAAGAGTGAAAAAACGCCTTCAAATGGGCATAACATCTCTCGAAAATTCCAAATGGAATGAGCTCGAAAACCCTCCTTTTCCATTTCCAATTATCCATAAATCAGAATGTTGTTACATCCACTGCACAAAATTTGAGGCCTGGCGAGCTCGCGCGAACACTTCTTCTTCTCCCACGGTTTTCCGTGCGACTCGGCTTGGGCCACCACCTCACCGCACCTCACAGTCTCAGTCATCTATAGCGAGCCAGCTCCTCTTGCCAAATCTCAAATCTCAAAAAAGAAAACAAAACTACAACACCACCAGAGCAATGTCCGACGGAATCCCTCAAAAGAGAAAAAGCTTATCCGAGGATGAAACTCCCGCCAAGAAATTGAGACTCGACTCTAATACTTTGCCGACCTCCTTGCCAACCTCTACGACTGGTGCAGAGGATGCTTCCATCCCAACCAAGAGCCATGAGAACCAACACAAAAGTACCTCTCAAACGGATTCAAAATCGGAAAATGACAAGAACGTCTCTAAGACCGAAACCGTGCCCGCTAGCGATGTATCTTCGGAGACCACCGCCCAATCCGTGTTGTCAAAGCCAGTATTTGGTGCAGCTAGCTCTTTTGGCAGTGCGTCGATCTTCGAGAAGATGAAGAATAAGGTCAACGTATTTGAATCTTCTTCAGAAAATGTCACTAAGCCTACTGAGACTTCCGGCTCTACGAAGTCAGCATTCGGTAGTTTCGGCGGCTCGTTTGGAGGCGCCTCTTTGGGTGGCGGTTCTTTGGGTGGTGGCTCTTTTGGGAGTGGATCCTTTGGCGCCGGGTCCAAGTTTTCGAACGCCCTTCAGAAAGCGTCTCAGAAGAAATCATTTCTCGACGAACCAAAGGAAGAAAGCCTCGAAAAGTCACAGTCGCCCTCGGTGTCTGCACAACAGTATAAGCAGGTTGAATTGACGGAGAAAAAGGTCGAGACGGGCGAGGAAAATGAAAAATCTGTATACCTGGCTACGGCCAAGCTCTTCGAATTGGATCTCCTGAATATTTCTGAGGGCTGGAAGGAAAGAGGCCGCGGACCACTCCATGTAAACAGGTCTTTGCAATCTCCCAAAGATGCGCGTTTGGTCATGCGTTCGAACGGCTTATTGCGTGTCATTTTGAACTACAAAATCACCCCTACTACATCCCTCATAAAGGGCTTAGAGGCAAGCTTGTCTCCAGGAAAGTTTGTGCGTGTTACGTCTGTTTCGGCTGAAGGAAAACCTGTACAGTATATGCTTAAATTCCTGAACCAGGAAATCCGAGATGAGCTCTTTGATAAGGTTACCGAACTCAAAGAAGAACTCAAAAAAGTCAACGAAGCTGGTGGCGAAAAGCCAGTGAAACAGCAACTGACACAGGCAACTGGATTCAAATTCATACCTGATCCCTACGAAAAGAAACTGGAAAGTACATCCACTGAATAATCTTTGGAAACCCCAAATACAGATGTTGATGTCGCCCAAGCAGTAAGCTAAGTTGCGATTGCGAGTTTCTCGGTTTATTTCAGCACCATCCCAAAAAATCATAGACTCTTTTGTTATCCTCTCATTAAACGACCAGTGGTCTATGTTATATTATGTTATGCTCACGAGTTTTTGACGAATGCGATGCTGCAGATTGTCGAGCCGTCGACTCCACCAAATTTGAAGGAAGTGTACTTGATTTTGCGCCACACCAGCAACCCGGTTGTGCCATCCTGAGTGATCAATTTCGTGAGCTCTTCTTCGGTAAAATTGCACGAAGTGATGATCAAGAGCGAACCCGAATGCATCAACTGGGCCACCTGCGGCGCGTAGACCTGAGATCCGATCTTGCCATCAAATCCAGCAACAGGGTCGTTGTTCAATGCAATCGCATCAAGCGTGCCCTTATCAAATAAAACATCGAATCTTTGTGCCTGGTCGTGTAGGTACTGGCAGTTCTGCGAGATGAAGTCCACCGTCTCAAAGGTAAACTTCTGTTGTGGGTACTTCTTGTGGGCAATCTGCTGCGCAAATGCTACCGACTCTGGTGAATAGTCAATGCCTGTGTACTCCAAAGCGGCGTCTTCATGCTCCTCGGAAATTGTTTCGTAGAGTTCAAACAAGAGATGTCCATTGCCGGTACCCAAATCGAGAACCTTGGCATTGGGCAAGACTTCTTGTTCATCAAGAAGTTGACAGAAGAAGTCGACGACTTTTCTTTCGGCATCGGAATCATCAAACCAGCACTCGCCAGTATCTTCCTCGTTATCCCCGAAGTTCTCGATTTCCTTCTTATAAAACTGGTTCCAGCTGATATGTCAGTATAATTTTACAGGATAAAGCAAAGGGAGTTCGAATAGAAATGGAGCTGAAGCTGAATTAAGAATAAAATGAGAATTACAAGAAGTTTTGAAATACATCAACAACTTATGTGGTTGGTATCCATGTGATGCGTTGTTTCATCGCAATAGAAATATTGAATTCCCCTTCCACCGGCTCCTCTTGGTGAACACGTACTATTCTTTGGACCCCAATTTGGAATCATTGAGTCTTATTTCTTCGGCCATGATGATTAATCTGTGTGTCGCTCGTTCCAATGTGCAAATCTGTATTTGGACGGAGATTCGATTTCTTCGATGAAGTTCACCGATGTACCAGGCCCCCAAAGAAAAAAAAAAAATAGGGCCAACCCAGGGCCAAGCCGTGTGCGCGGCCCACAAAAAACAGACATGGCCCTGTTCGTGGGGCCCGAGCGTACGAGCGCGGCCTGGATCTGGGGAAACTTTCGGAACAAATAGATAAATAATTCGACACCAATAAATACACCTCATAGAAACCCCACCACAAAACTCATTTCGATGTCCAACGCGCAAAGCACCACTGCTGCAAACACGCAACCGAATTCGCCTGCACCAGGGCCTGTTCTTTCCTTTAAAAAGCGCAAAAGTAAGGCGCCACCGCTGCTTAAAAGTGGCCTCCATGCTAGGGTAAACGAACCGGGCATGGTCAGTTCGCCGGAATTTTCGAACCCATCCACGCCATCTTCTAACCCTGGAACTCCTAC
Source organism: Metschnikowia vanudenii (assembly GCA_030583145.1). Classification (NCBI taxonomy): domain Eukaryota; kingdom Fungi; phylum Ascomycota; class Pichiomycetes; order Serinales; family Metschnikowiaceae; genus Metschnikowia; species Metschnikowia vanudenii. The sequence continues at coordinate 264,896 of JAJMHT010000005.1, read as the reverse complement.
AGTTGGTGGATCACGTAAAGTACTGACGCGGCGCAAGGCGCTCCAGGATTTCTATAGATTGCATCTGAAAACGGATGTATCCACGACTCCTACTGCAGAAGAACATCTTGGGCTTGGGCTATCTGAAGAGCAGCCCGGGGAACAACCTGGACAGGCAGAAACAACCCATAGACAGGAACTTCTGAACCCTGAATTAATTCTTGAAACTCTCAAGGATGAAAAATCCATGCAAGAGTTTTTACGGACGGCAAAGTCACGCGATATCTTACGGGCCCGCAATGCCGCTACTGACCGGCTCAATCTCCATGATCTGGAAAAGAAATCCATGATATATAACAATTACTCGGAGCTTATCAAACTCAGCCAAATTCTCAACGACGTGTTTGCTGGAAAACAGTCCATTTCCGAGTTTTCGCACGTTGAAGATGAGTCCACCATCACCAACCTGTCCATTGACGAATACTTGGCGGATCTTTCGCATTTTTTGGAAAACGATGCTGCTATTTTCAACCAGGATTTTGCCCTGGTTGTTGACTCTGTATGTCTGCAAGTGGACGGTGCCGATTCTATGTCCAGTGTAGCCGGTATCGTAGGTGACGACAAGTGACCGACCCATGCAGTATTTTTCGTGACTATCTTCTGCAAACTAACACTTCTTCAATATAGAAAGTGTGGGTATACCTTACTCAACTAATTCGTTGTCCATTTCAGCCGTTTACCATATTTGGTGTCCAACAATGGCTTCCTACGAAACTATCATTGTGTCTATCACAGAGCAGACGGTTGCGACGGAAAAATAAGATGGCAATGTGGTATTACCGAATTTGACTCTTTTCTTAGCGAATTTCCGGGCCCGGGTTGATGTTTATGGCAATGGACTATTGACCCGGCAATAGTGTGTCATGTGGTCGGGCACATGTCCCCAAGCAGGTGGATCACCGTCTGTGGAAACCCCAATTACTACTATTTTGGGGCAGACTTGTAAATCATTTCTTTTACTTACCCCGAGAGCGTGGTATTGAAATATCACATTTTGAAAATGAACTGTTTCACAAGGAGCTTACGCGTCATGGCACATTCTACTACTTCAGTGAGGAAGTGGCGAAACCCCATGGTGAAATGAACCGGAATTATCTGAAACATTTTCTAGAAGAAAAAAGAGGTCCAGAGCAATAGGTAGAAGGCAAAACTTCTTCCATTGTTCAATTGAGAAAAAATGATGATTTTTTTTTCCTTTATTTGCTCTAAGGTTGGCTCTGATGTCTTGATTGAGCCAATATGGGACCCGGCCGCATTCTGAGGCCCCAGCAAAAAAAAAAAAAAAATACTCCAGGGCTCGCGCCTCGGACGCGTCCCTACTTCTGAAAACCCACCCGACGAATTCCAATACCCGCATAGTCGTATTGCATCACGGCCAAACCTTGTACAGACACGAAGAAATTGCGGAAACCAAGGAAAAATCTCTATATCTACCTTTCAATCTGTCTACTAAAAGTCGCCAAAAAATGACCAGCATCGAAGACCTTACGCAAACTCCCGTCAATTTGGATACTCCACTGCCAGAACCCTTGGCTGAAGGAGAGGCACCCGGATTGATCGACCAGGCCACACAACGTCGCTACAGAGTTTTCAAGAAAAATAGTCCGTTTCTCTATGACTATATGACCACGAACTCGCTTTTGTGGCCGTCTTTATCTGTACAATTCTTCCCCGATCTTGAGGTGGCTGATGCAAGTGCATTCGCCGGACTGGGTGATGAACGTTCAGATACTCCGACAAGTGATGCAAACACAGTTAAGCCCCCTGTATCCTCGAAGAGCCAATCAAATTCTCAGCTCGCCCATCAGCGGTTGCTCTTGGGCACATTCACCTTGGGCCAGGCCGTGGACGCTATCCACCTCTACCAAGTCCCGTACTACCGAAACTTGAACAAATGCATCAACACAGATCACTGGACTTACAACTCAGAGAAGGAGGAGTTCGAGCTCCCTACCATATCAAAAACAAAACCGCGCATTCTACAGTCGATCAACCACCACGGTGACGTGAACAAGCTCCGTTACATGCCACAGAACCCAGACATCATCGCCAGTGCCAATAATGTTGGGGATTTGTGTGTTTACAACCGTACGAAACATTCTACAATCAAAAAGCTAGGTGAGGAATCCAAGGTCAATGAGCCACAACTACGTTTGATGAAAAATGAGCATGTGCAAAACGCAGATATCTTTGCCGTTGATTGGAACAAGCAGACCGAGTCTGTGTTGTCCTCAGCGTCGATGGAGGGCCAAATTAATATCTTTGATATTCGTGGAACCTACGCTGCCCGCGGTGAACATGACAATTCCATCAACCCAACATGGACAACAGAACATGGTGTGGGTGTGAATGACATGGAGTGGATCTATAAGCATGACTCCGTTTTCTTGACCGCGGATGACGCCGGTGTTCTCTCTGTATTTGACACACGATCCCTGAACACTGCATTAACAACCAAGAGAGGTCGATATCCCATCAACAGTCTCAGTATAAGCCCAGTCAACGATTTCTGCGTTGCCACTGGCGACTCGCAAGGTCAAATTGATATCTGGGATATACGTGCATTTCTGCTGAGTGCTAAAAAAATATCCGCACACCTGGATGCAATTACGCAGGTGAAATGGCACCCTAAATTCAAATCCGTGGTTGGATCTTCTTCGGCTGATCGCCTGGTGAGACTATTTGATGTCGCCGACCCGCGAGAGCCACTCTTATTCAGTCACGAAGGGCACATGCTTGGTGTTAACGACTTTGACTGGTCTTTACACGAAGACTGGATGGTTGCAAGTGTTGCCGACGATAACTCACTTCACTTATGGAGGCCTGCGTATCATGTAATAAAGAAAATTTATGCGTGAACATCCAGATTGATGTGCTGTTTATCCAGCTAGTTCTGGTCTGTTTGAGAAAAGCTTTCCACATAATGATAATTTATCCAATAAATAATGCGCTAGATGAATGTGTATTTTCTTTGTATATATTTTTGTTTTCTTTTCACTCGTAAGAATAGTTGATGTCATAGAAGCCTCGATGACATTTAGGCCTTGGAGAAGATCTTCTCGACCTCAGCAACAGACTCGGCCAAAACCTTGTCTTGGAACTTAGGGTTTGCGATCTCCTTGTTGACCTTGTCCAAAACAGACTTGATCAATTGCTCCTGCTCCAACTGTCTCTGTTGTTGCTCGTATCTAACCCAAGAATCCAAGGTAGCCTTGGCCTCAGAGGCGACAGCAATCTTTTGCTTCAACTCAAAGGACTCAGCCTCCAACTTGGCGGTCTCTCTGGAAACTTCAAACAATTGCTTGGTGGTGGCAACAACGTCCTTCAATTGAGACACAGACTCAATTCTGGCCTTGACGGCAGAAGTGTGCTTGGTTCTGGACTCAGCCAAGATGTCGGTGACTTTCTTGATCTCGCCGTCAGCCCACTCAGTGTACAATGGGGCGACGAACTTAGCACACAATGCAACAAAACCCAAGAAGGTGGTAACCAAGATGGTCTCATCGTGGATGATGAGCACCTCGTTAGAAATACCGTAGATAGCAGCTGCGGCAGAGGTGGCCAACACACCGGTCTTAGAAATCAAGTTGTTACCTGGCAAAGCATTGATGATGGAGTTAGCCTTTTCCTTTGGCTCAACTGGAGTGGACAAAGCACGGATTCCAATTCTGTTTATGTTAGTATTTGTTTGAGAATTTTTTGATCGACTTCGTAGTGCTGGTGACCAAATGATTTGACCAATTCTTCGACTGGTGTTTTTTGGGTTTCTTTGGTATTTTCATGAGGTTCATATGGCCCTTGTAGTTTATTGAAATGAAAATATTGATGAACTTTATCTTAATCAAGGCTCATAAATACTTGGCTGGAATTCATTTTTCTTTTCAGTTGGGAAATTGATGTTTCTTCTTTGGGAAATGATAGTGAAGGAAACGCTCATAATTTGGACATCCTTAACCAAGACTTACTGTGTCCTCGGTCCATTGTTTTTAATCAGAAAGCCCAAGGCAAAGAGACAAAGATCTCTGGTCAATATTTTGACTGGATGTTTACTGGGATTTTCTTGGAAAGTAAACTGGACTCTGAAGCAAACAGGTTGTAACATAAGTTGGGGAAATCGGAATGGAATACCATAAAACATGGCATACTTTGAATATGTAACTCTAGGAAAATCGGGAAACAGCTATTTCTGGGGATCATGGACCAAACTTTGGCATATGAAGCAATTTTCGGGCTGGATAAAAATCTTGCTCCCGTAGGTAACATGCAAAACTAAAGTCTATGGGATCAATAACGCAATAAAACGGATAGAACATACGGAGAGCGGGCAGCAAAAACAGCTGGACGGGCGGCTCTGGTGGCAATTCTAGAAATAAGGGCCATTATGGGTTATGCTGAAAACACTGAAGTTGGAGGGGGACTTCAGGATTTTGGTGGGTTTTTTTCCCTCGAATTGAGACTCTGTTCAGGTGTCCGGCACAGCGGGCTCGGAAAACGGCTACTGTGCGATTTCATTGGGCAGTTGAGGCCCGCGACCCAATCCGGAACTGGGCCACTTCCTTGCGCGTCCCACGCTCACCACAGTCGATTCATGGCTGGGGACCTAATGCTTCCTGGAACTGAAACATACTTCAACCAGACATTTTTCAAAAAAAAAAAAAAAAAAAACATTTGTGCGCGAATTAGAGTAAAAGTGCTTCCTGCTTTGGTCAAAATTGGAGGTCAAAGAGGATACACGAAAACAAAGGCGTCGAAAGCATCATGGGTCAGCCAATTCAAAAGACTGCATCCAACCATTTCGATGCTTTCACTTTTTGAAGAAAGGACCAGTATTTCTTGATTAGAAGCAACCAAGTAGTAGCCAAGATCATGCAAAAAAAATTCCATATCCAAGTACTTTCACCGCCTAACAACAGTAAGCCTCGCCTTTTCTGCTATCAACATTGTTATACAACTCATCTCAAGCCTCTTCCGCGGTGGCTCGAGCCGCCTGCTGGTATTTCTCTTGTAAGACTCTGTTCAATGCACGCTCGGTATCAAGCCGTGCTCTCTTCAAATAAGGTTTCAAGTCTCGCTTGAGATCGCTGTTATAAGTAAGGGGCTCGGTGAAAAACTCGTCTCTCTGGGGCGAAGATTCTTCGTCGACTGATGGAACATCAGACTTCGTCAATGAATCTTCCTTTCCCTTCAAAACTTCATCTCCCTGATAATCTTCTGGTTTCTCGGGTACTTCTCTAACGGATTTCATATCTTTATCGGGGATGTTGTCAGAGTGCCCTCCCTGTGATTCAATCACCTGTGTGGAAACAGGCTCTTCTTTGTGAACCACATGTGCCGCCACCGAATCCTGCTGTGTGTCTATAGCCAGGGCATTGTTTGCATCTTGTACTTTTCTCTTTCGTCTAATCTCAGCTAAGCGGGCTACTCTGTCGGACATTGGTATTGAATATTCACTGGTGTTCGGCTCAAACTGAAGACCCGATCTATATTGCACCCGTGCATCTGTGTCATCAGCACCAGTGTACTGCATAGCATGTGATGTTACACACTTGAGCCCATGAAGTACTTGGTGACGATCTCCGAAAGAAAGGCATCGGAAAATTGCATGTGTTCGGCCTCGATAGTGTGATAGAATATCTTATCAGCTTCGTGAAGAGTTCGAAGACCAAATAGATTCTTTTTAAATGCAAGTGTTTCATTCATGGGTACGATTTCGCCTGTGACGGCATGGCGTTCTTGAAAAAAGGCGCTTTCTTTGGGTACCAACGTAGTGTCCTGGTCGAACTTGACCAAAACTAGTTTTTGTAAGTTCTCAAATCGGCGCTTGGTATCAGGGTTGCTGGTTGCAATGCGCTCATTATTCAAGTCGGCTAGGAAATACGAGTGTTCCAAATACTTGTCGTAATGAGCGGTATCCCTGAAATACTGTGCTGGCACGATAGTCTTTTGCACGGAATCCTGCCATACCTGGCGCTTTAAAAGTGAGTTCCGCTTTTTGCACACCCAGTCTTCCGGTGGCTGGCAGATGGGAAGTTCCAGCACGCCCATGTGTGGCGACCCAAACGTCACTAATGTGGATATGTTAATATCGGGACACCGCTGCACCAATCCGCGTAGGAAAAGACCTCCCTGTGAGAAACCAATGGCCCCAAAGCCGCCCTTCAACTCCGTTATATTCGAAAGCCGAGCACACACGAGCTCTATCTCGGAGTTGGCATTTCCAAGTAGCGACCTCCGCTCATCCGTGGATGGATCCTCATCTATGTACACGGAGTGAACAAAGGTTTTTGGTAAAAGCTGAGCAATGAGTTCCGCAGCGTGTTGCATACCCCCTGAGTGATAGTTATCGCCGAGTCCATGCCACAATACGATGGCAGGTGGCCCCAATGGGATGTTTGTTGTGGGCGGGTGTGTAGAAGGCGGGTGTGTAGAGGGTAAGTTGTTAGTAGAAAGATTATCAGTATAATTTTCTAAACTTATCGTCCCCACATTCAAATTTGGCTCCAGGAAAAGAGTTTTGGGAAGCACTGCCGAAATGGCCATCACTAGTTGGTTCAGGATCTGCATAGCTCAAATTGTAGGGAGTAATGTTGCAAAAGGGAGAATATAGCCCGCAAAAAAACGAAGAGTGGGTCTAGGCACAGGAACAAGAGTCACAAGGGCAATTCCAAGTCACAGTTAAGTATCTATATATAAATCTATAAACTAGGAAAAGAAAGTTGAAGTATGAAGTAGTTGATAAGAAAAGCAAGGCGCCAGATAAGCAAAATCCGGGGTTGGTCAGAACGCTTTGTGGGTGTGGGTCACGTGAAGCGCGCTTGGAACCATTTTGCAAAGGATTATACGCAGGCGGATACAACGCAACCCATCTCATCTCATTTCAGTCATCCGTTCCAGGCACCAAAGTCAACCCACAAAAGAATGGCTTTTCTTCTAGGTGATGAAGCGCGAGAGAATGCCAAGAGGTCTATCAAGGCACTCCGTGCGCACACGCTCAAAAAGCACGAGGAGCTGGTGGCTAATGCGGCCGAAGGCTCTGGTGAAGACGCAGTAGTGGCCCCGGACAGAGAACCCGTGCATTTAGTGTTGAATACCAAAATCCATCTTGTAAGAGTAAAGGATTACACACCTAGAATCATTCCTATCACGCACAAACTTAGCAAACTTGGCGAGAAGTCCGTGGCACTCATTGCACGTGACGGGTCGTACCGCCAGCCGCTTCTGGAAAAAGGGTCTCCTACCGAAGATCTTTTCCATGAAATCATCCCATTTTCCAAGGCCAAGCTGCTTGGAAACAATGGCAAGTCGCTATTACGTCTCTTCAAGGAAAACGACATCATCGTGGGCGATGCGCGTATCTACAAGCACCTCCCCGACATCTTGAAGGCGCAATTTTACGCCAAAAACAAAAAAGTTCCCTTCAAGATCTTGATGGCGTTGCCTGTTCCAGGAAAAAAAACACATGGACGGACCGACCAGCTGTGTGAGCCCAAGTATGTGCGTGCACAGCTCAAGTCCATTGTAGGCAACACGTCTTTTATTCCACCGGCGGGAGGTACTTGTATTTCGATTGTTGTTGGCTACACAGACTGGAAAGTATCTGAGCTTCTTACAAATATCGATGATGTGATATCATATCTTGTTGAGGAAAAACATCGCCCTGTGGGCGGCCTTTTGCATAAAGTTGACAATCTCCACAGTGTGCTTATTCGTACCAAGCACAGTGTTGCATTGCCTGTGATGAATAAGAGAGAGCAACATGAAGAGAGTGATTTAAGTGACTCTTGAAGCTAGTCAATTTCAAGGCAATTCACGAGTTTTTGGGTCGCTAATTTGGCCCTTGGACGGGGTCCTTAACACTGAATCTGATCCAGCGAAGTAATCAAGAGTGGTATGTCTGCATTGTCTGAGAAGTTTTCCGTTCATGCATGCTGAATTTCTGAAAATCTCACTATGTCAAGACCCATTTTGGATAGATTTTTGAGTTAAGACTTTTAGGTTCAGAGAGGCTTTTGGTTTAGGGAAGATTTTTGGGTTGAGTTCTCTATTTGTCGAAATGAGGAATTCCAAAAGAAATCTAAACTCGGGAACTAATAGTACCAGGAGCAGTGCTTTCAGGATCTAGGTAAGCCGGCTGGTTAATATGTCTTGTGTATTTCAGTGATGATAGGTAAAGATAGCGATCTCTAGAGGATATCGCTGCCTGTTTATATAGTTTCCATATGGTGTGTCTATCAGAGAAGATTACTAATAGAAGGATGAATAATGCGGGACGAGACCATAGACGAGTCACATGAAGAGTTAGTCGAATGATATGAGGCTCCTAACAGTTTTAGTCAACCTAATTTTGTGGCTGCGAAACCTCATGTCCACAATTTGTGTAGCTGTGTTTTTGGATAATATTTCCTTCAAAATAATCATTCAAGCTAATCCTGGGTGCTTTAAAAACAACTAAGAACTATGAGCCAATAAATGAATCAGATCAATCAATCAAAAATCATACTACCGGTCTTATTTCCCCAGTGTCTCACCTATTCTTCCATAACTTAAAACACTAAGTCCTATATAACAAAATAGACCTGTGACTGGCCGCGATTCGGCCTATTTACTCAAAGACACATTTGCATTCGAAGTCTGTCCTGTGGGACTAGTCCCTTTTGGGATCCCCACCCAAAATAAACTCAACATTCACGCACGCGTTGTCAAGGTCATCAGCCTCTCAGTAAAGTTTACCCAAGCGCCTGAGATTCTTTCGGGCTTATCAATAGTTGAGTGATGTGCCTCAAATACGGGAACATTTGGCCTTTAGCGTTTCTTATGCACCCACGAAAATTCATTGATCCCCCAAAAGCAATAGGCATTTGTTTTGATTTATGATTTAAGTCTCACAAAGCTCTAAGGACTTATTTGACTGGGGGAAAAGAATTTGGCTCTAACATATTGATTCTTTCCTGATTATTTGAGGATAAAGTCATGTCTTTGCATTCTCGCGGAACCTTCCAATAATATACTCTGCACTTTAGCAAGACCTTTCCTATTCCCCTAACAACAAACATATTTTCGCACCTCCCTAATTTGAGGTATGTCAAATTTGACTTTGTCTCGAACATTAGAGGGTCAGCATACCGAAATTATGAGTGCTTTTGTCGATTTCGCAAAATTATCACTGGGCAGAATATACTTTGCATGTATCAATCCTTAAAAGATTGTTGTTCATAAGGAACAAAGATTCTGGATTGTTGATATTGTTAAATTTCTGATAAAAGTTTTCTCTTTTTGACGTAGAAAGATATCCTCTTTCTGTGGTCAACTCAGCAATCCTAAGAACCAAATTTATATGACGAAAAATATCCGCAAAACACCCCGAAATGATCAGTAAGAGACTATTGGTATTAGAGGTCGTCACGTTGCTCTGTGACTTGACAGAATTCGGCACTTCAATCTACCTCGCCTCATGCGAGTACTTCTGGTTCATTGGTTTTATAGTTTTGGCGCTCTTCTACCTGTGTCTGTCTGTCTATAACATCTGGACCAATCTCGAAAATGGCAGCGTCGCCAGAAAATTGGAATTGAAACTTCAAAAAGAAGAAGGATCGTGCAATTCTCCCATTTCTCAGCGATTCTTGTTCACGGTGTTCTGTGCTTTTGCGGCTACTCCAGACATTGCCACCATATACCGTGAGAGCAATACCAAGGCTCTGTCTACCCAAATCGTGACAATAATTATATTTCTGTGTGCCTCATTGGGTTACTTGTGTTATTTATTACACTATTCTTACGTTCATCTGCGGTATCTTGACGAATGGGTGGGAACGTTTAAGTCTACCCCGGGTCTTCCGATGGATCAGCTATCATTCCCCAACCAAAGGCAAGTGTTATAATCAAACAGTTTTTTCATACATCCTAATTAATTTATGGAGTTTGGGTGGGTACGACACACTAAGGGTGAACGGGTACGAGCCCTACTCAAAAACCGCACCAATGTCTATACATAGAGCTTCACTATGTACTTACATATTTCTATATACACAAGTTAGAGATGATAAAAGGGACGCAAAAGACACTAAATACTCCCCAGAAGTATGTACTTTTTTTCTTAAGTGGAGTTTTAAAGCAAAGTCGTGCAAAGTAGTAAACTAAAAACCACAGGAGTTAAATGGCTGAGCGAAAACAATGGTATTTTCGTGCGCTCACGAACACCATTAAAATTGTTTATTATTTAAAAGATAATATCTGAACCCGCTTTGGGGTGTAGCCGTATGATAAGTTGGTGTATATTGACCCAACCCAAATCAATTCAGTGCATTGAGTCCCTATGTTGCACCTATTCAAACCCGCGAAGCATTTCCAAACTTTTCAACAGCGTTGGTAGCATCCAGAGCAATATCGAAAAGACAGTCCCCAAAAGTATAGAGAGCAGTATGTTTTGGACTTTTGTCAAAGACCTAAAAGGGAACGAAACACAAGCCGTCTCATTTCCATTGCGGAAAGATACGTCAATTAATCCCATAATCTAGCTTCATACGACGGAGAGATCCCTCTTTCTTAGGAGAAGCAGGCATAGCAAAGAGACGATTCTGCGGCAATACCTTCTTCCGCCAATACCACGGCAGCAGTTTTTTGCTCGTTGGGTCATTATAACACGCACACACACACACACATATATATATATATATATCGCGTCTTCTTTTGTGTTGCCTATATACTCCCTTGAGCTTGTGGCTTCATTATCGATTTTTTCGTTTAGAAAAAAAAAAAACTTTTTGACCATGTCATTCTGAAGCACGCTCTGATAAGACATACCTTGAAACCTGTTTGATTTACTCACTGAATATTGAAGAAGGGCTTAAGTACTCTGGAATTTTGTGTAAGCATACAGTCTTAATCTTTTATTCCGAGGAAAGGACCTTTCTTGTACCATAGCATCACACCGAAGGAAGAGAATCCCAAAAGGTGAGATTTTGCAGCCACCATGATGAAATTTTAACCACCTATAACATGTTTCTTCCTTTCAATTTCTGATTTCTCGCATCGTAATTATCTTCTAGAAAAGATTTCTGATCTTGATGCTATTGTAATATCCCGTAGAACTTTTTTTTTTTTTGCTGCAGTGTCAGTAAACGGACCCAAGGTATCAAATCACCTTGGTATTAAAGCATCCTAAGGAATTGCATGGATGCTCTTTTTAAAGGCACTCACTACTTCATTCTCTTGGCAAAGAGCTCTCTCGCCTAAACATATTAATTTTCCGCTCATAATCATATGTGGACATCAATCATTGGCGGTCGGTTTTTCATGACGAAAACAGTGTCTTGAATGACTCTTTGGCCTTATTTTCCTTTTTTGACGGCAATAGGCATTAAAGGTAATTTTGAAACACTGGGCACTTTGGAGTTTTTTTTTTCTCATTCAAAAACCTCTGGTTCTTCGGTTTTTATAATATTTGCGGCAATCGACCTCACAGTCAAAAACACTTTAGTAATCTCCGAAATATATGCAGCAGCAGCAGCAGCAGCAGCAGGACCATGTACACGTTCATCGAAATGAAAACCGAAATAGGGCATTGCCTACACTCTCAAGGAGACTCGTAATAATGGTGTTCTTTATTGGGCTTTTTTGTGCGACATTATCGCTATATTCGCATAGCACAATAGCAAGATCGGCAGCTCAAATTGTAAAATTACTTTATGTTACCACATTCGGTCACTTCTTATTTGTGGTCTGCGACTTTCAAGTCTGTCCCAGGTATCGTGCAGCGTGGGTGGGAAGACTTAGATCTAGTACGAGCCATCCGACTGATGATGTGCCACTTCCGTTTGGTTGGGAAAGAGATGTTTCTTTCAAAAAAAAAAAAAAAAAAAATCAATTAGTCTTTGCCATAATGAAACTCTATGGCTCCTACGTCATTTTCGCAAATAGTTTCAAAAGTAACTGCTTTCATACTTGTCAAACATCATTTTTTTTTTTTTTTGAAAGAAACATCTCATTACCGGCTGTAATTGAAAAGTGACCAGCACTTCCCAACTACAAAAAACTATAGAAGCTATAGAAAAAACCTGTAACAAGTTCACAACTTCAGATCAGGTGTATGACGCTTGGTGTAACCCAAGAATCACACTCAAGGTCTCCCATTGGGAGTGACCCCTCATGAAGA
>JAJMHT010000005.1:69321-252606 GCA_030583145.1 Metschnikowia vanudenii | reverse complement strand
TTTGTAGTGCACGTGAGACTCACATCGCAGGAGACGACATCAATGGGAGGTAAAACCCGTTCAGAAAATCTTTTGAACTTTTGGCAACCAGTTAAATCATTGATTCTTCTTTGGTATTTTCCCCAAAAAAAGTTTTGATTCTTCGAAACCTCTAATAAATTTTTTTGTTAAACTGAATGCCATACATTTTACGTAAAAGGGTAATTTTGTATTTAACATATACCCATAAGCCACATGACCTCGTTTCAAAATGGTGATTCCGGTTACGGCCACACCACGAAGAAAGCACTGTTTCCCGTCCGATCAACGTTAGTTAACCTTCGTAGGGCCGTACTGAGTAGTGTAGTGGGAGACCATATGCGAAATTGCGGTGCTGTAATCTTTATTTTTTTTCTTAATACTTCACAAATTCCTTTAATTTTAAAATTTGTGAAATTGTGTTTTTTTTTCTCGCGTCGTGATGACCAGCTTGTGTCGTGAGTGCGAGCATGGGGCTGCAAATACTGGAATCCGAATTCGTGAGTTTCCAATTTTCCCCGGCGATAACAATTGGATAAATACACTCTTCAGAAGTTTATAGGTATAGGCATAATCTTCTTATAAAAAACAAAAAAGGAGCACTACTCCAAGTCAATATCATACACTGATTTTGACATGTACGCCTGATGCGACCTTCACTTTTCCCGCACTGGTGTCAAACTCAAAACAAGGGCGTGTTTTGCCAAACCGGTTTTACGAAAAAAAAAAAAAAAAAAAAAAAAAAGAAGACATGAGAAAGAAGAAATATTACCAACGACCGTTAACGAATATGGGTTCTTTTCAAGCTGAGTGATTGGCTTGAACTTCGTGTGGCATCTTTTGCAGTTTGGTATGTTTTGATAGGCCCCAATTTTGACGTCGATTCTGGCCCCAATTTGGCCCGCTTCTGGCCCGAAAAACGCGACAATGCTAAAATCGCAAAAAATTAAATAATCGAATACCTGGTGGTTGAAACTGGAAGATGCGACAGGCGGCACCGGCGTTAAAAGAGTTGTGAATTCAAAATTTAAAATTCAAAACTCAAAATCCAAAATCATCTTTCAGCGCTTAATATTCGCTCTTTTTCGATTTTTGCTCGCCATTTTGTTCCGTTTATTTCGTTCTCTTCACCTGGCTTTGTTTCTCTGCGCTTCTCACCGTCATCATCGTCATCGTCATCAGCAGGGGGCGACAGTCGCTGGTCCGCGACGCGCAACCGAAGAAAAACCATCCTCTGCACTACATACACTCTTATCGGAGTTCAGTGGATGCCGAGCAGTGCCTCCATTGAAAAACCACATGCATTTGCAACCAAGACCTGGTTTCTTTTTTTTTTTTTCTTCTAACAGATAGAAAGATAGACGTTGGCTTTGATTAGGAAGTATTTGTCCGACCTGCTTCTGCTTCACTTTCTAAACTGTTCCGTCTCATATTCGTTCCATTCTCGCACCATATTTGTCTTGGAGTCGGAATTCAACTTTTAGCACCTAGTGAACCTGGTCCCCCGTGCTCTGGACCAACTCAGCAGAACCCTTGCATGCCATAATGAGCCATGCACATCTACCGGAGGCCATGAATGCCACAAGCCGGTTCCACCGGATCCGTGAAATGGCACCTACCAATCTTGTGAACCAGATACTCGGTGACATGGAAGACGATGAAGTCGAACACGTCGAGCACTTCAAGTATAAGCAGGATTTGCAGCGTAAATTGACGGTCTCTTCAATCATCGGCTTGGGCTTCACTTTGATGGGTGTTCCCTTTGGGCTCAGCTCTACCCTCTGGATCCTGTTGGTAGATGGCGGAAGCGTGACCATTCTTTATGGCTGGTTAGTTGTGGGCTTCTTCAGTATATGTGTGGTGCTCAGTCTCAGCGAAATCATCGCCAAGTTCCCTACTGCTGGTGGAGTGTACCATTTCAGTGCCATCTTGAGTAACGAGAAATACTCACTGATCAGCTCATGGTTCACCGGTTGGTTTCTCTTGATTGGAAACTGGACTTATGCCGTCAGCATTCTTTTTTCCGGATCACAGTTTATTCTCTCTATCTTCGGCCTCAAAAACGTCTACTATAAGCAAGACATGCTGCTTGTGCTTGGAGTCTACTTCGTCATGCTCACGCTTGTCGGGTTCATCAATTTCAAGTTCTCCCGCTACTTGGAGCAGATCAACAGGGTGTGTATCTTGTGGTCAATTGGCACCGTCATTGTCATCGACATTTTGTTGCTCATATTTGCAAAAAAGACCAATTCGGCGGCTTATATCTTGACTAATTTTGACAACTCCCGCTCAGGCTGGCCTGATCCGCTTGCTTTCATCGTAGGTATGCAAAGTTCTTGTTTTACTTTGACGGGATACGGCATGCTTTTCTCCATGACAGATGAGGTTAAAAAACCAGAGAAAAACATGCCGAGGGGTGCGGTCAGTGCTGTGTCTATGGCAGTCTTACAGGGACTTTTTTTCATCATCCCGGTGCTTATAATTCTCCCTTCACTCACGGTGCTTTTGGACTCGAATCCCGAAATCATGCCTATTGACCTAGTGTTTAAGGCTGCGACTGAGTCATATGTGGTCTCGTTCTTGTTGATTGTTCTCCTCATTGGCACTGTCATTTTCCAGGCCATCGGTGCTCTTACTACTGCATCAAGAAGCACGTATGTCTTTGCTCGTGACGGGGGCTTGCCTTTTAAAGAATATTGGACACAGGTGGATTCCGTTGAAGAGTACACGTTACCAAAAAATGCGTTGTTTCTTTCGATGGGTGTTATTGGAATATTTTCGTTTCTCGCTTTGATCTCCGCATCGGCATTCAATGCGTTCATGGGTGCGTCAGTCGTATCGCTAGCACTAGCAAACGGTATTCCCATTCTTTGCTTGATGCTTAACAAAAGAAGAAAAATCAAGGGCTCTGCCTTCAGGCTCAAGTACTTTGGTTGGATCATCAATGGTATCTCTGTTCTTTGGGTCTTCATTTCTTTCTTTGTCTTATGTCTTCCGCCAGTGATTAAAGGCTTGTCATGGAGAACCATGAACTATGCTAGTGTTGTTCTTGTGATCCTTGCGTTAATAGCCTTTATTGGGTACAAGACTTGGGGTGCTAACGTTTTTACCGGGCCTCTTCTTGACACGGATTATTTTGAGCTTCATAATCTAGAGGCGCAAGCGCAGAAGGTAAAGAGCCTTTCCCTGTTTGCAGTTATGGATGAAGATGATCATGAGGAAAGTATGAGTCAAAAACCGGCACCAACTGATGCAGGCCTGGGTGACGTCCCCGACAGTCAAAACGCCGGGAAATCCCAACTATCTGAACAGATTGATTTTGGTGGGGAGCGCAGTGCTGGAAACAATAATCCTCTTTGTGAATCCACAAACAAAATGCCGGAGATACGATCTCCGGCTGGGACAGTACCTATTATACCCGATGAAGTTGAGGACATTCTTGCTAGCGGCAAGCTTGAAGATGACAAATTTAATGATAATGATGACGAAAAGTTTCATGAAAATGATAAAAATGATAAAAATGACTTTGGTGCTTTCAGTGCGGTTGATCGGGAAAGTGATAACGGCTCGGGTGTTCTCTTTGAGGCCACATCTAAAAATGAATAGAGTATTCATAGAACTATAGATTGCATGATTCCAAAGATACTTTTGGTCGAGGGCAGATATCGTTGTTGGTTACGTGTACATTTGGAATTACAATAGAGTCACATTGTAGTCGCATTTTGCGAAAGCCATTCCTATTGTTTTTCCATTTCATAGCATCACCAAGGAAACTGGCGCCAAGAATTTCAAGAATAAGTTGGCGGTGTCTTTGGGCTCTACTCTCGTTGAACTTACTGTGAGTTCATTAAAGCTGAGTAGCAATATTAAGAAAAAGTATAGTAGACAAAAGACTGGGAAAAAAATATCTTGGCCGATCAGACTTCACAAAATGATGGAGAGAAACAGTGAGTAACATAAAGGAATGCCTCATAACTCAAAGTTTTCATAAATTAATACCTTCTAGAAATATACCTAAGATGTGAGATTGAATTTCTGGTTTTATCAATTCCCTTTTTACGCTGACTGATGAAGGTGTGTGTGGATTTTCTTCGGTGTAGACCTTTCATCATACCCATTCAAATTAGAACACCAAGTCTCTCTGAAAAGATACATTTGAAATTCGCAAGAGCAAATATGTCTCATAACGCACACAGCCCTAACCTTTAGCCTGAGCCCCCCGTACTTATAAAAAGTTGGGTTAAATCTGAATTCACGTGGTTCTTTTCTGATCTCTTTGTCCGCTTTCTACTAAATCTTAGTCCTTAAGCCAACCCCCGTGATGTTTTGGGCTTTCTCTCAATTTATCATGTTATCGGTTGCTGTGTGCCGACCACCCCTGCGTGCCGTTTGCATTCTTAAAGTTCAGGATGCACAAAATCTACAAAACGTAAACGTTATGGATGACATGGTGATATCTGGAAACGTGTTGTCATACTTCTTGTATTCACCATCAGGCACATTGCAAGTGTTGAATACAGGGCAATACTTGGCATTTGATGATTTTGGGAGACTTTCTTTGGCAGATGAACCACACCCGGGATTTCTGTTGGCAGTCAAAGTAGGTTTCAAACTTAGTATGGTACTACTTTACAACAAGACTGGGCCATTCATACTCTGCGGTGATAACCTGATTCGGTGTAATAAAAGGTGCAGAGGCTCTCGACCAGTAGAGATAGTCTACGAAGATAAATATTTTCCGCTATATGCTCAACAGTGAAAGTGTCAGCTCCAGGTCCGGTGAAGGGTAGTTCAACCATAGGTAATTCAACAACATGTTTATTATTGTACTTGATACCTGCTTGGCTCTTTACCCAGAAGGGGGAAAGGCCGGTTATTATATAATCCCTGATTCCGCACTTGCGGCCAACAGGAGCGGCTAAGATCACGAAACAAGAGAGGATAATAGCTCACCCATTGTAGGCCAAGTTGTAGTGGCCACGTGTGAGCAGAAACGACGTAACAGCCAACCCAAGTGGGTCACGTCTCTGATAGAAAGTGTTGAAATATTGCTTTCTTAGGAATTATCTACATATTGCCTTGTGGTTGTCAATTTCCAAAGGCCCAAACACAAGCTTCAACTCGCATACATACCATTGCCTGAATTCCAGTTTCCTGAAGAGCCATCAACTACCAACGTATACTAATATTTCATCCATGAATGTAAGGTTCGCGGTACGCGATCGCTTCTTAATAATCCAGATAAGTGAGTCCTTATAAGTATTTCGTGTATTTAAATCAAACTAAAGAAATCCTCTCTCTTCAACAAAACAAACGGGGAGAGGATCTATATATAATGTTTCTAAACTAGATCTAGCAGAGTCTATGGGACTGTGGCTTTCTTGGCTTATCGGCAAAGAGCAAGATAAGGTATATCCTTAATTGTGTCCGATTGCAATCATGATGGCTTAATAGTGCATTAGTCATCATTATTTCTTGGCGAGCAACGGGATACCGAAGTCTTTTCTTGGCGTCAAGAACGGCTTAGTCCGAGAGCAAGCATAATGGGTTAGGCCAGTATCGGGTTCCTGACAATAAACAGCATGAAACTGGAGGGCACCAGGGCTAATTCCTCTTCAATACCCCGGCTCAGCTCCTTTGGATACAAACTATTTTTCACAGCTGCATCTGTTTTTCAGAAACGGCAGTTTTCTCTGATGCAGCCTGCTCTTTCGCAATTTTCCTTAATTTTTCCATGCGATTCAAAACATTAATCGACCGAAAAAAATCCAAAAAGCACCCGATTGCGGAAAACCATCCTAAAATAGACGAAAAGGCCGCAAACACAAAAAATCCCGCCTCCTCAAAATCAAGAGTCAATATACTGGCTAGGTTTTGGTGTGTACATATGTACAACACATGCATGGTTTCATAGAAACTAAATGAGCCAAAAAAAAACCCTAAGGACCAGGAAATTTGAAGTCGAAAAATCAAAAAGAGCCATGTCCAATTAGAATAGAATGATTTGGGCACACATCCAGGGGTTTCTTCAAACTGTTCAAGCTCTTTATACATGCGCTTGCGCTGGATATTATTTATATCAACATACAAAGCAACCACAACTGTCACTCCTAGTTCTATCATCCCCTTCCAGAACATTGTCATGCCATTTCGAGGCACATCCTTGTCCATATTCAGCAGCTTATTTAAGATAGTGAAAATGTGGCGGATTTATAAAAATAGTTCGATGCACAAGATATAAAAAATACACAAGATAAAAAGAATACACAAGATAAAAAAAATACCGGTCAAAATGAATGTGCGGGTTAATCGCACTCTTGCCAAAAAAATATCCCACGGCACGGAGCTCGCACGTCATGAAAACCCCACGTCATGAAAACCGCGGCGACGTGGAGATGCAGTCATGACGTATTTCCTCCGAGGGCCTTATCAAAAAAAAAAAAAAAATAAGACAGGAAACAACTCATGAGCCCATAATAGAAATTTTGGTAGTGTTATTTTAGGCTCGTCAAACTCTTTAACTTGAGATTGTCCTTTCAGACATTCAAGGTGTAATCCGGTAGAATGGAGAATGTGTGGTTTAAACTATGAGCCAAATTGATGCAGGAGTCAGTCTTGTCAAGTTAATACACAAGAAAACATCAGTGAGTCAGAAGATCGGATCCTAAAAACAGGCTATAACACATTGACCGGATGTCTGCTTACGAAGTGGTTGGAATTGAATGACAAGTCCTTGTTGTTGCAATTTTTTTTTTCGAGTTTAAGATTTTCACCAAGATTCTCCTGTTCCATCAAAGAATAATTTGTAGACTTTGTTAACTTTGTTAACTTCATGCTATATCTCAGCTAAATTAGAGGGAGGACCATTGCTGTATTAGGCATGATTACGTCCGCGTTCGTTTTATCGCATGGTGGTTCAGAGGTCCATGTCTCTGAAACTTTGAAAAGAACATCAATTCGAAAGCTCAAACCTGAAACAACATGTCAAATAAGATGTGATTTTTGGTAAACTGAATCAAAATGGCAAAACAAAAGAATAAGTTTTGCCTCCCATGAATGTCTCCTGCTGGTTATTGTTTTATTGCGCGAACTGGTAAAATGGTCAAAATACTTTACATAAAAGTTGGAATTAAAAATATACACAAACGGATTTTCAGGATTTATCTTACATATTAATCTTCACAGAAAGAACATGTACTGAAAATGAAAGAAATAGGGGGTTTTTTTTTTCTGAATAGGAGGGGACTCCTGAGACTTTCAGAAAAGTTGCATCCACTGCAGTATGATAGTAGTGCGAACGCAGCCAGTTAGATGGGTCATTTTTGACGATAATGTGATATCAAACCACAAATAAAGTATGTTAGTAAAGTGTCAGAGGAAGTAAGTCTCTTTTCAGTGAATCTGATAAAGGGAGCTAATAATTTAATGAACTGAGATACAAACACAAATCTAATATCATAAATGCGTTTTATTTTTCTTATGTGAGATTGCAGAAGTTGCTTCGAGTCGCGCTTCCTCGGTCGCCTTTTCTTTGACCACTGCATAACCCGGCTGTTTTATAGAGCTTCAAGATCACCTTGAAGTGTTTTCATTTTCATTTTCATTCTTTTTTTTTTATTGCAAAATCAACTTCAAAAGTTAAACACCATAGGAATCTGAGGAGTCAACAACCCTTTGTTGGAACTGGTCACTAGAAACGTCTGAATGTCTGCAACGGGCTATGCAGTAAATCTTCGGCTGGTTAGGTTGTTTAAAGATAGACAAAATTCCAGAGAAAACACCCGGCTTCTTCCTTTCTCTCTTATCAAAAGCCATGGCTCGATGGTTTACTCTGGAAAGTTTACGCTGACCAATTCCATAACCTAAGTTCCCAGGTTTCGTTCATTGAAGAGCAAACTTTGCTCCAAGGGCAGCTCCACATGATGCAGCGATGAATTCTTCTTAGACGTAGGCCTTTTGGCTAGAAGGAGACTGCAAAACTTGTAGCTGAATGATGGATGCCGTATTGTGCATTTGTTTCCACGCTTCAATGTGAGTGACAGTACCGGGAAAAATCGTTTATTTTTCTGGCCCATAAAATTTTTTCAGTTCATATTGTATGGCATTTTTGAAATATTTATTTGATCCTCTCTTATTTGTTTCCCTCGACCTTATGCGGTGTTCGATACCTTGTACATGCCAAATTTATGCAAGTAGCGAGGATTTGCTGTGACAATTACACCAGCTCTATTGCATTAAGAAGATGTAACCTCAGTCCGAGGAAAAATCTTGAGAAATTTTACCCTTGAGTGGGAAGAAAACCTGTAAAATGAATTATCCTAGAAACCTCCCAAAAAGCGACCAACGTGAAAACCAACGTGAAAACCACATCTAAAGCTTCCTACCAAGACACTCAAGAGATACCAAGAAAAGTTGCAAACTAAGTTGAAGACACGATTTGACTGCTCTGAAATTGGGGTGGAACCACTTACCTTGAGAATTACCTTGAGAAAGTCAATTATCCACTAGTATAGCTAACATGCGTGAGACACCTATAACACACCAAGCTTTGTGTCTGCCTCAGCATGAATACTGCGTACACCCACTGTTGAACACCTTAAAAAAACTTGAGCTCAACTAGGATCACCCCACTGACACAAATCCAAACCCATGAAATTTGCCTTTCAAGGAAACACAAGCACGCATTTTTCATCTATTTCTATATTGAAAAACGTGAGTATCATCGTCTGTAGGTTTCCATTCCAATGCGTACTCGAGGATCCAGACTAGTGCGGCACAACTGCACAGCTTCTCGCACCCAAGAAAAGCGAATCGGGCCCCGACCACGGGAATCTGGAATCACCACGGAATGCATAAAAAGAGTGGATTTTCATTAAAGCAAATTGACAAAATGGCAAAACCACAAACCACAAACCACAAAGACCAAAGCCGGAACCCTCAAATACCCAAAGCCCCAAAACTATGAAAACGTTCAAGTGTACACAACCAATTTGGATTCGCTTGGGTCGTTGCGGAAATGCTGCTCTGACGTGCACACAGCAGGAGGAAAAAAAAAACGGCAAAAAACCACCGCACTCACCGCACTCAGAGAAGACTCACAGGCTGAAACTTGAACAACCTGGAACAAACCTATCTCACATAAACAATAACAATGTCTGCAGACCACACGAGGGATCCATGTCCAGTAGTCATCTTGAGTGATTTTGGCGGAGCGTTTGCCATGGGTGTCATTGGTGGAAGTTTCTGGCACGGAATTAAAGGGTTCCGTAACTCTCCATATGGCGAAAGAATGTACGGCAGTATGAGTGCACTCAAAACAAGAGCCCCTGTTGTCGGAGGTAACTTTGGTGTCTGGGGAGGTCTTTTCTCCACGTTCGACTGTACCGTCAAGGGTATTCGTAAGAGAGAGGATGCATGGAACGCCATCATCGCGGGGTTTTTCACTGGTGGATCTTTGGCCATCAGAGGAGGCTGGAAACACACCAGAAACTCCGCCATTTCGTGTGCGTGTTTCTTGGGAATTATCGAAGGTGTGGGTATGATGATGCAAAGATTCATGGCCCAGCCTGTGGTGGGTCCTGTTTACACGGATGAGCCCATGAAGGCTTAAACGTAGAGGGAGTTTATATACGAGGGTCGAGCTCCAGGGGAGCATACACATGTACATATAGCAACAAGAGATTATCATGAGAATCCCAGTGAAAGAGGCCCGTGGTGCCTCCACTTTGTAGAGACTTTCTTTCTTTTTTTCTTTTGGTGGAATTTTGCTTCTCGTATAACCATCGTAAGTACTTCATATCGCGGATAAAGGTGATCAGTTATGCGATGAATGAGGCGATTGAGCCGTTTGATCGGTTGGTTTACCACAGCTATCTACATTTTGCCACATTTTGTCACATTTTGCCACATTTTGCCACATTTTGTCACATTTTGTCACATTTTTTCACTTGCGCTGCTTCCCTTTGCTTTCTGATATATCACACAATTTTCCTGTTTCTTAGCGGAATTCTTCAAATACATCAGGTCAAGTCTTTTAAAACAATGGAAGAAAATGGGCCAAGGTGCTTCTAAATTGAATCTGCATCTTGGACTGGTTCAAAGTGAGAAAAGTAAGGCTTTCAGCAAAACAGACACCCCGCACATTCCAAATGTAAAGTTTGTTTTGTCAGTACGGCCCCGTGCAATCAAATAAGCCACGACCTCCAATACAACGTATAGTTTGTGCTCCTCGTAACTCGTTTTTTGAAAGGTAAGATGAAATTGCTTCGATTCCAGGAAACCAATACGCTGCTTGAACCTCGTAATGAACCCAAAATCTTCTAATTACCAGCAATAAGAGAGAAGTCTCATCGTTTAGTAAGTTGTACTATCTTTGTCTGGTTCTAGTTTCGACGAGGTCGTTTTGCATATTTGAAAGTATTCCTTTAGTATCTGTCCTAGACATTCCTAATAGAAGGTCTGTCATTAAAATTGTTGAGGCCATAAACAAACTTACAGAAGTCACCCTTCATATGACCAATTATGTCCAAACATCACCTTAGCTTCGACAAATGATGACAAATGATGATCAGTAGTGACACACATAGTCCCGGCGTAGAAACTCCCCGCCCAAAAGACTACTAACCATAATCGTCATAAAGGAAGCTTGATCGTTAAAAGTGGGTCAGGTGGCGCGGCGTGCGGGCGGCGGACGTTGGGCGCGACATTGATTGCCCGCACCATCTGTTGGTCCCCTATATGCATACCCCAATTTTAGCGGCCACTTTAGGCCGCCACTTTAGGCCCTTAGCGGACCTGGCCTCAAAAGAACGCTCCGCTTGAGTGTCCGCCTCATGGGGAAAAACACATCGAAAAAGGCAAAAATCCAATCCCAAACATCAAGCCTTGGGTCTAAAGATATTTTTTTTTTACTCATTTATTTCACTAGTACTTGTCTTTTTGAAAACTTAAATTCATCGTATTAAGCTTATTACCCAACCTTTATTGTGTAAGGTCCCCCCCTTTTTTTTTTTTTTTCCGCTGCTTGAACCGTGGGGAAGTTAGACGTACATCCAGAGAACGACAAAAAACCAAAATAGGGAGCACTGGATTCTCAAGTATAATCAAGCATTCTCCTTCACGCCACTAGTACCAGTACCCATCCGGCTACAACTTGAAGCAAACTCATCACCTCCCTAGAACACGAGAGAACACACATTTTTTTTTCCAAATAGCCGCCCAAGCTCCCACCCTCGGAATTCTTCTTAATCACGTGGCTTCTGGAACACAAGGAGCAAGAACCCCGAAAGGCAGAAAAACAGACATCCTGACTTGGGCTTACGTTATAACCATAAAAAGAATACCGAACAGACAAGAAAAAAAAAAAACTATAGGAGTTTAAATTAACTGAGTTGTAAACCTTAGCCCCAGGAAAATTGAATCGTCCACTTCCAAAGAGAAAATTAACGACAAAGACAACGACAAAAACAAAAACAAAAGAACCCGAATCCGTTCATGTCATACAACTACGCATACAACCGTCAGGAGCCTCCGGCAGGTTCTTCATGGCCGGCGCCGGATCCCAATGATACCATTGCAAATGCCGCTTCCGCTACCCAGCACCAACAATATACACCGGGTTCTGGGTTTCGCAATCCCTGGTATTCTCCAGCAACACAGCCGTCACTCGACGGGCACCTCGTTCCCCAACCACCGTCGCTTCTTGCCGCAAAGAAACCCTCGTTTACAAACCAGCTTCCAGTGACGTACGAGAACGCTGACCAGCAGGGAGCTGCTTCGCTGGCATTTATCCATCCGCCAACTCGTGCCGATAACCCGTTCAACCAGTACTATACTAACCAAGAGGTGTCTCTCTCGAACTTCCCGGACCGCCGTATGTCTGCCGCGGTCGACGGGTCGTTCTTTAACCCGTATGGTGATGCTTTTCTGAGTGCTTCGGCGTGGGCACCCGGCGTGGCACCGAATACGCTCCTGGTCCAGACTGCTGCACAACAGGGCTATTTGATGAACGCCGTCGGTCAGGGAAACCCGCAGACAGCGCAGCCACGCCGCTCCTCCGTTGCCTTTGGTGCCTCTCTGTACCACACGAATCCTCTCAATACGCGTTACCTAAATCCTCAAATCGTGACGCCATCCAATGTGTCACAGATACCAGCATTCACCTCACCTCTACAACTGCCCTCGTCTCCGCGTCTAGTGAAGCCAAGAATGACCCGTGTCAAGTGCAAGGCTGATCTTAATCCACGAGTACACAGTCAGCCCAAGTATAGACGGCGTTCAGTAAATTCGTTCCATATTTCGCCATCAAATGCCCTCACGGTGTACCTCACAGAAACATTCTCCTTATGCCAGCCCCAGAAGTTCCGTTATTCTAAAAAATCAAACCCAAAACGTGTATTAACGAAGCCTTCGGAACCTAAGTATAACAACGGCTATGATAACGAAGACAGCGATTATATATTGTATGTCAATGACATGCTTGGCCCCGAGGAAGGAAGGAAGTATGTCGTGTTGGATCTTTTGGGGTCCGGGACATTTGGACAGGTAGTCAAGTGCCAGAATTTGGCCAATCAATCAATCGTTGCCGTGAAAGTGGTGAAGTCCAAGTCTGCATATCTCAACCAGTCGTTATCCGAGGTGAAAATACTCGAGTTCCTTAACCAAAACAGCCACTCAGGGAACTTCATCAGGCTTCTAGACACTTTCATGCATAAAGAACATCTTTGCCTTGTGTTTGAGCTTCTAGCATCAAATCTTTATGAACTCATCAAACAAAACCTGTTCCATGGGCTTAGTATGAAATTGGTCAAGTCTTTAACCAGACAATTGCTAAGCTCGTGTGCACAACTCAAGAGCTTCCAGATCATTCACTGCGACTTAAAGCCGGAGAATATTCTCCTATGCCAGCCTGACAAGCCGGAAATCAAAGTGATTGATTTTGGAAGTGCTTGTTTCACGAGAAGGACGATTTATTCTTATATTCAGTCACGTTTCTACAGATCTCCAGAGGTCATTCTAGGCTTGCCTTATACTGAGTCGATAGACATGTGGTCTCTAGGATGCATTGTTGGAGAATTATTTTTAGGATTGCCAATGTTTCCAGGATCGTCTGAATATAATCAGATTTTCAAGATTGTCGATATGTTAGGTGATCCACCAAGGCACATGTTGGAACATGGCCGCAATCTGTTGCAATATTTCGACAAAATACCTTCCGCAGATCCTAGTGGAAAACCCACATATGTTTTAAAGACATACGACCAATACGTGGAGTATCTAGAAAAGAGCAAAGATAAAGGTGAAAGCAACAAGACTGAGCAGCCAAACAAAAATTACTTCGATCAACGATTGCTTAAGGACATCATCTTGAACTACAAAATGCCATCCAAGAAAATGACGCAAAGCATGATCGAAAAAGAATATGAACAAAGACATCTTCTTATTGACTTTTTGACCAAGGTCTTGAACCTTAACCCGTTGGAACGTCTCACTCCTCAGGAAGCACTTAAACATCCATTCGTGAACGACTCAACATCGCCGCAGACAAAGTCCGCGTCATCTTCAACTTCTACAGCTTCACTGACGGCGCATACACAAACAGATATAACGGATGATTCGATCATGAAAGTATGAAAGGGCTGAATTACGGAATATTTATACAGAAACTACTATTAAATCGGTTTAAGTTTGCATCTCGAAATATCGTTTGCGGGAGCGTGGAGTCGCGAAGTCGTGCGTGTTCTAAAAATGAAAAATGCCGAAGCTTGGGTCCGGCCAAACAATAGTTGGACATCGAAGCCGCATAAAATATTCAAAAACACCTGCTAGAGTCGCCATCTAGACGCCGAAAATAGCCATAGAACGTATTTTGTTGACTTAACTGAACCCAAATATTACATCACGCTCCATCAGCTGAACCAAACAAACAATTCGCGCTTTCCCACATTTGTCCGGAAAGATTGATCACATAAAGACAACCCTATAAAGCATGAATGTCAGTACAAGTGCATTAGGAGTTAGGAGAAGAAAAGCCAAAGGGCAGAACATAGACGACGAGGAGAATGCTTCCCTCTTGAGACTAGGGCCAGAGTTTCAACGTACACAAATCACCAACTCTGGAGATGAAGAGCAGCTAATTGCTTTGAACTTATCTGAGGCTCGGCTTTTGATCAGAGCCGCCTTAAAGGAAAGAAAATTGAAGACGGAAAAAAAGCAGGCATTTGAAGATGATGACGAGGAAGAGAACGAGCGGGAAGATGAGATTGCCAATATTGAACTTGCGGGCCCCAACTCCAACGAGATTGTGCACAAAACATTGAATTACTTATCAACATTTTCCAGGTTCAGAAACCCCTCATCTACCGAAACGGTAGAGAAGCTCTTGAATGATTTTGGTGGGCATTCTTCTGAGCCATTACATCCTTTTGAGCTTGCGCAATTGGGAAATTTGGAGTGCGAGGATGCAGAAGAAGCGAAGTCGTTAATACCGAGCTTAACAAACAAGGTATCTGATGTTCAATTGAAGACTTTGTTGACCGAGTTAAGGAAATACCACACCTTGTCTTAGCGAAGCTAGGGTTTATGAGCAACGAGAGGAGAGGGTCGAGTCTTGTGAGACTCAGACGGTAAATGCATTATCAGCCAAAGGCGAGAGGGATGACTTGTATTGTGGCGATAATGCCTCGAGAACTGTGCTCTTGGGGGTTGTGCTCTTAGGGGTTGTGCTCTTAGGGGTTGTGCTCTTAGGGGTTGTGCTCTTAGGGGTTGTGGTGTATTGCATGTGCCGTACCGGAATACAATTTAGAGATCGAGTATATATAAAACACAGGACAGGAATTAATTAAATTACCAATTTTCAATTATTACTCAAACACTACGAAATTCCACATCATTAGTCAATATTCTTCACAAACCAAAGTACACATAACCAGGAAGAGAAAAAATTAAACGCCAAAACCTTGTGCTTGAAGAAACGCGTCACTATTCTCGCACCAAGGGTATCCATTAGCCTAACATGGATGCAGTTCTCATCTCGCAGCCTGCGCAGCGCTCGCTCAGGCTCAGGCTCAGGCTCAGGCGTTACGAGGGCCCATCTCCGAGAGATATTCTTCACAGAGATATCGAAATACATATCAGAAACACAGGAATACAACCCCAAGTATGAATTCCGATGATGTTTATGACGAGTTTGGCAACTTTCTAGGAGACGCAAACGACTCAGATGCAGATTCTGACTTCGATGTGAATGCAAAGCCTGAGACCGGGCTACAGTCAAGTATTGAATACGGGGACACCGCAGAATCTGCGGATATCACCCAAGATGAGATCATGAAAGAAGCCAGTGACCATCCAGAGACTGCTTTGGAACGTTCATTGGTGCCCAGCGGCCCGCTAGAACACGTATTTCCAGAGGTAGAGACCATAGTGGTGGACCCTACCGCCGAGGGGAGCGACGAGCCGGTCATTCAACCGATTGAGGAAAAGACGCTCCGTCTAGAGTATAAAAACATCGACAATAGCAGTTTACCAGAGACCACGTACTCCAAGAAATATCTCTGCGAGCTTACACAAGACGTGCCTGATAGAATACGTAATGTGGCTGTTGTGGGTAACCTCCATACAGGTAAAACCAGCCTTATCGATAAATTTGTCACAGAAACACACCCGGAGATCCGGGAATCCAAGAAGGACGCCCAGGAGTTCCGCCCTATGCGATACTGCGACACACACACGCTTGAAAATAAGCGCGGAATCTCGATAAACACCTGTGCCATGTCGCTTTTGCTCCAGGATTCGCGAGACCGCAGTTTTGCAGTCAATATCCTCGATTGCCCCGGCCATCCGGACTTCCGTGACGAAGTCTATGCACTGTTGGGGGTGGTGGAAGGGGTTGTGTTTGTTGTGGATGTCGTAGAAGGACTCACTATGCCCGATAAGAAGCTAATGACAGAGGTTATCAGAAAGAACCTCCCTATAGTAGTAGTGCTCAACAAATTTGACCGGCTACTTCTAGAGTTGCGTCTTCCTCCCCGGGATGCTTTCCAAAAGCTCAAGTACGTGTTGGCAGATATCAACGCACACATCCACCACAACGAGTACGCTGCTACATACACCCAAGAGAAGTTGATGAGCCCGTTGAAAGAAAACGTGGTTTTTGCGTCGCACACACTAAGAACTAGCTTCACGCTCTCCACATGGAGCCGACTCTACGCACAAAACGGAAAGATCCAGTCCCTGGAAGAGGCCAAGTTCAGAATGCTTCTTTGGGGCGATGTTAGCTTTGAAAACGGCAAGTTCACCAAACAGCCACTGGCTACCACTATACCCAGTTCTTTTGAACAATTTATCCTCGAACCCATTTATAAATTGGTCTCTCATACGCTTGTATCGGAGCCCGGCGATAAAAAACTCCCTAGGCTCTTATGGGACCAGTTTGGCGTCTCCTTGCACAAGTCTTCCTACCAAAAGGATCCGCAGACCCTTTTGAAAGAAGTTTTTGGAACAATATTCAGTGATTCAAAAGATTTTGTCCTTCTGGTCATTAAAAGCGTCCCTCTGCCTGAAGGAGCCCACACCCTTCGTGCTCGAGGCGTGGATACCGAAATGCTTGATACGAATGACGCCATAGCCGAGGTATTCAAAATGAACATGTGTCTGGACGCCGTAAATTTCGATTGTCTCACCAAAATACACAGGGGCACATTGAAAGTTGGTGATAAAGTTTACGTTGTTGGAAGCAGCAGTGGAGATGACAACATTCGAACCGAAGTAATCAAAAATATCTTCGTTCCTGTGGGAAGGTACAATATGGAGGTTGAAGAGGCCCCCGAGGGTGTCATAGTGATTGTCCATGGGATCTGCAGCTCTATAAGCAAATCTGCCACTATATTTTCCAAGAAAAGCCTAGCCTCGAAACTCCCACCCGTTCATAATTTGGTCACTGGCCAGAGCTCCTTCTATAAAGTGGCAGTCGAGTGCGAAAACCCGTCGGAACTCCCAAAACTCGTTGCGGCGCTTCAGAAGTTGACCAAAGGCTATCTTTCCGCAGTGACCAAACTCGAGGAAAGTGGCGAACACGTGATATTGGCCCCGGGCGAGTTGTACTTGGACTGTTTTCTCCATGACCTCAGGTATACTGGGGAGAAATACTTGTCTATCAAAGTCAGTGATCCCATGGTCAAGTTTGCAGAAACTTGCATGGAGAGATCAGTAACGAAGATCTCTGCTTCGACTCCGTCAAAATTGAACCTGATAGCCATCACAGCGGAGCCTGTTGGAGATAGAAGACTTCTTCAGGCGATTGAGAAGGGCCGTGTATCGCTCGCACAGCCAAAAAAAGCCACAGCCAAAATCCTCAAGGAGGAGTTTGAATGGGACGCTCTTGCGGCGCGTTCGTTGTGGTGCTTCGGGCCCCAAGATATGCAGAATCCCTCGATGTTGCTAGATGACACCATCGAGGGCGAAACAGATAAAGACAGCTTGCTACAGGCCAAGGAACTCGTTGTTGCCGGCTTCAATCTTGGCGTGAACGAAGGTCCTCTTTGCGACGAGCCCATCCGCAGAACAAAATTCAAGATCTTGGATGCTGTTCTTGGCGGAAACGTGCAGAATAGCGGAGGCCAGATCATACCCATGACGCGAAATGCCGTTCACAGTGGGTTTCTTACAGCTGCACCAAGACTCTTGGAGCCCATGTATAGGGTTCATATCACGTGTACGTTCAGAAGTGTGACGGCCGTGCATACAATCTTGGAGAAGAGACGGGGCTGGGGTGTTTCCGAACTGGCAATTCCAGCTACGCAGCTCTATGAGATCGAGGGATGTGTTCCGGTCATCGATTCGGTAGGCTTGGACACCGATATGCGTCTATACACGCAAGGCCAGGCATTCTGCACGCTTGAATTCTTTAGATGGGACATAGTGCCTGGCGACCCGTTGGATAAACTCTGTGCTCTTCCTCAGATGAAGCCTGTGCCTCGAGCATCGTTGGCCAGGGACTTTGTCATCAAGACACGTAAGAGAAAGGGGTTGAGTGGTGAACCCAACTTGCAGAAGTACATCGAGCCCGAGCTCTATTCTCGGTTGAAGCAAAG
Organism: Metschnikowia vanudenii; assembly: GCA_030583145.1. Taxonomy (NCBI): domain Eukaryota; kingdom Fungi; phylum Ascomycota; class Pichiomycetes; order Serinales; family Metschnikowiaceae; genus Metschnikowia; species Metschnikowia vanudenii. The sequence goes on along the minus strand of JAJMHT010000005.1, from coordinate 234,496 downwards.
CGGAATCATTCATTGAGAAGCTACGAGCATTTATTATCGTATGTACTTAAGAGATACTTAAGAGATACCAAGAGATACTTAAGAGATACCAAGAGACACTAAAGAGATACCAAGAGATACTTAAGAGATACTAAAGAGATACCAAGAGATACTAAGAGATACTAAGAGAAAACCAACGACCTAAAGAGGGAAACCTAAATACCCGGAAGCGTTTTCATCACGTGTGCGCCTTCTTTTTCGTTCCGATTCCTCCGATTCTCGGTCATTGACAGATTCTGCCACCACTGATCGAAGATCCTGGAGGGATTTGCCTGTATTGGCAAACTCGACCACTAGATTATACTGTTCAAGAAAAGACACATCCAAAGTGACAAGCAAAAGCATATACTTCGGCTTGGGCTGTTTTGAGTTGCGTATAAGCTTTTTGTACAGCCACACTATGTCATCGACAAGGCAATTATTGGCTTCCGCATGTTCTTCGTTGATTTCAAGGTTTAATGAGGGAACGCGGAGTGTTTTTATCTTTAGGTTAAATCCAGGGATATCACCAGATTTAATGGATATCATGACACACCTCAAGAAATCTTTCACTGACCCTAGCGTTTCCCACCCCCAACCCAAAGGAACCACATCTGGAAAATCACATTTGGGTTCTTTATGGCGATATATCATGTACCGTTTCCCTAGATACTCGACAACAAGAGGAGGGTCTTGTTCGTCGTCGTCGTCTGACGGAATAGGTTTCAAATCGTCGGTCACAGATGAGTCGTTGTTGCCATCGATATCGATATCATTTTCGTTTTCGTTGCCATCGTTGCCATCCTCGATTATGGCAGACTGATTGTCCTCCTGGTCGTTTTTTTCATGGCCCTCCTCCTCACTGGAGGAATCAAGTAATCCATCACTTAGATTGTCAAGATCTCCGGCCCCAGCGCTTGGCTGAATGCTTCCGTTTTCTTCCTTATCTTTTAATTCGCTTGATTCCTTGGGTGGTATACGTTTTCTGGCCTCGGTTGATATGGGCGAGTCGCTATCTTCATCCAAGAGATCTTCCCCCGAGACGTTCTCCAAGTTATCATGCAAGTCACCACCCTCCAAGTTGTCATTGAGGTCATCATTGAGTTCCTCAGCCTGCAAATCTTCACCAAGTTCACCATTCAATTCTTCACCCTCGAGATCTGAAGCATCATCTATGGTTTCGCCCTCGAAATCGGAACTCTCCTCGACGCCACTCTTCTCGACCTCATTCTGTCCAACCTCACCCACATTGGCGGTATTTTCATCATCTTCCTCACTTTCTAAATTCTCAATTTCGTCCTCACTATCGAGCTCAATCACCAGCCGTTCCCTATTGTACCCTGACCCTGACCCTACGCCGCCCCCACTGGCAGGGCCTGTTTGTGACTGTGAAGTCACCTTGATCACCTCGAGATCACTATCATCAAAGGCATCGCTCTCATCATGAAGCTCATCGCCACTCCCAGCAATGTCAGTACTTTGCAAATGCAGAATTCGCTTTTCAGACCCTGCTTCATTGTCGCGTTCTCCCTCAGACTCGCTCTCACTTAGCAACTCCTCAAACTCATGTTCTTCTGGAACATCGATTCCTTCAGAGTCCCTTAACGTATCCCTTGCAAATTCTTCAATGTTTGATTGAAATTCCACCCCTGGAAGCGAGTCGTAGCTGGTATCCGAGTCACCAGTAAACTCATCAAGGTCCTGCAGTGCCGACATTAGGGGTATATATCTTCTCGTTCGTTGGCTTTTTTTCTCCTGAAAAAGGTATTTGTGGAAATATCAGCCGCAGAAAATGTACTATTGACCCAAATTTACTCAATTGAGTGGTATATAGACAAAAATGGTTAGGTTTAAGAATGTGGTCTGCTCCGTTATTATTATTGTTATACGCGGGTGTGGGTGTGCTGCGACTCCACAATATGTGTAGCACGGTGCTGGGGTGTCCTGTCTCAATGCCTTGTGCGAGTGAGTGTTCCGCCGCATATTGTGTTTTATTGCATTACGGTTGTTTTTGAGTATAACGATATGTTTTGGGAATGAAACATTTGACGATGTTTTGGGTGGGGTTAATGTATTGAGTTTCTTTGGTGAAATCCTTTAACTGGCTTTAATGAAAACACCAGAGAGGATCTTGTTCGTTGAATTCCATAGGGTAGATAATACATGGCAGATAATACTCGGTAGATGATACTTGGTAGATGATACTTGGTAGATGATACTTGGTAGATGATACTTGGTAGATGATACTTGGTAGATAATACATGATAGATAATAAATGATAGATAATACATGATATAGATAATACATGATATGTTACACGCACTGGCTCCTTTAGGATGTGCGGCGAAGTTGTCACTTGGTACAAGCTCAAATGGATATAACGATAAGCCTGGTGAGCACCTATATGCGTTTTTCTATAAATGTTCAACAATGGTTGCGCTTGCCGTTTAGGAGTTCGTATTATCGAGATATTCTACCGAATAACTAAACTGCACAGCGGTAGCCACGGTAGAAGATAATCAAGAAGTGCTTTAAAAATCACGGAAAAACATATTGTTGGATATGTGGCCACCCACATCGCTCAGTGGTTTATAAATGCCTCCCCGCGGATTCCAATAGCCATGGCCTCTGATCAACTCGTTGATGCTTTCTGCCTGCCAAGTGTCTTAGTACCAGGGTCATCCGTGTAATTTATCGCTCATTAACCGGGGGCTATTCCTGTATAGCATTTCAAAAAACCCAAACTTGTAAGACTAGGAGATCCGACACTGTTTGGCTGATGAATCTATCATCGTTATATCGCCATTGGGGGTTTCTCCTATGGCTAAAAGATCGATAGAAACTTCATTTGCAGTTGGATCAGCACCAGTGTTTGCTCTCTCCGCAATCACTAAAACGACCAATTGAATCGATAAAGGTCGTCTTTACCCTTGCCTTTTAGCTGAGCAGACGCTTCTTATTCATTTTTTTTTTGTATTAATTTATCTGCTTCTTTTTATGACGTGAAGCATTTTTGAGCTTCACTCTATACATTAACTCTTGACTACGCGGAAATCAATCTAATCATTTTCCGCATCACTCGCCCATACCCAACCTACACCAGCTCCCGTTTGAACGGGAGCTAATTATTGATTCTTTATGGTGCCCATACTTTGAAGCTTTGAGGCTCCACAACAGACACGGGCTTACTCAAGTCATTCGAACTCGAGTCTGCATTTATAGCCTCGCCCTCATTACTGACAGCTTCTGCAACATTGGTCTCTGCAACTTCTTTCAATGACTGCTTGGCCGGCATAAAAAGCAGGCTTTGTACTTCGGCCAAGAGTTTTCTGATATTCGCCAATTCTTCATCTTTTGACACAGAGTTAGCAACTTTCTCTTCGGATTGTTTGAGAAGGCGAGCAGCTTCGCTGATTTTCTTGGTGATTCCAATTGCTGATCGCGTCAATGCCAACCTATCGACAAAAATCTCACTTTGTTGCTGTGCCAAGTTCTTTCTTTCCCTTTGATAGATTTTTTCCAACTCATTCACTTTCTTCACTTTAACATCAAGTTTAGAGAGTTCCTGGTTGAGAATAGTATTTGTAAGTTTCTGCATTTCGCGTTCTTCATAACTGGCAAACAAATGGCTTCGAGCACCTATCAGACCCAAAACAGCAGTGGATGCATTTTTGAGTAACTCTTTTGGCGAATCGCTATTCTTAGAATTAAATTCTTCATCCAATCTTGCGTCCACTTCTTCCTTAGGCGCTGCTTCTTTGTCATCCAGGGCCTCTTCTTTTCCCTCGGTGTTATCATTCTTTTTTCCGCCATATACTTCCCGGACTTTCTTTATTAATGTTTCATCAATAACTTTTGACGCATTACCACTGGCAGCTTTAACCACCTCTGCGTCCACAAGGTTAGTCATGAAAATCAAATTGCTTATGACGGGGTTATCTGCACTCAACACAGGAAAGTTTGCTGCAAATTTCAAGATCCCGAAATCATTCTCATTAAGTTTGTTATACTTATCTTCAATGGGCAACTTAAGAAACTTGAGAATGCAATCTTGTGGCGTGCGGTTTCCTCCAACTGTTTTGGCAATCTTATACCAATCGTTTTGGTGCGTCTGAACGCCTAATAACAAATTTGCAAGTTCAGTTGACGACCAGTCGCCAGTTTCAACCTTTTGTTTTTTTGTTGGAGGCTCCTCGCCTCTTTCTTCTTGATGATTGGACTCTGCGAAGGTACCAATTTTAGTACCAACATCACCTCGTTCGATATTCATCAACTCCTTTAGCTTTTCAACATTTACATTGCCTTGCAAAGGCTTGTAAGTATTGAACGGGAATAATCCTCGCGGAGTATCAAATTGAACGTGAAAGTCACCACAATAAGGCAAACCGACCAGTGTACCATCAGGGGCTTTCTCTAAAGCATACGCAGGTTTGAATTGAGGATTTACCTGATAATTGATAAGACCCCATTTGTTCAAGAACCGATGAACTCTCATTAAGGTGCCCACATCACCCACCAAAGTACGACGACATGATGTGAGAGTAAGGTATTCGTTAGGATTGAGTCGGTATGCATTTATCATGAAGTTTCGATAATCTGCATAGATCACTGGCGACTTGGACGGGTGTGACGTTTCAAAGAACTCGGGCAAAGAATCTCTTTCGATCTGGTGAATCTTTTTCATATTGAACCAGCTCGCATAAGACGGGATGATGATCGCGTGGGACTGGCGGATCCGGGTCTTATCATCAGCATTGATATCGACTGGTTGCGAGTCTTGCTGGGACACCTCATCCAACTCTTCGCGCTCTTGATCAGTATCAACACTATTAACCTTTTCGAGTTTTACCGACTCAACGCGTGGTGTACTTTTTGCCGTTCCATTACCTTGAGGTTCATTTGCAGACCCGGAGTTCAAATTCAGATTCAGATTCAGATTCAGGTTTAGATCCAGGTTCAGGTTTAGATTCAGGTTCAGGTTCAGGTTTAGATCCAGGTTCAGGTTCAGGTTTAGATCCAGGTTCAGATTCAGATTCAGGTTCAGGTTCAGATTCAGATTCAGGTTCAGGTTCAGGTTCAGGTTCACTTCTACCAGGCTCAGCGATTGTTCCGAATTGAGGGCTTGTTCCAGGGTTGCGGATTCTTCAAGCTTCTCCTTTGAAGATATCTGTTCTGGAAGTTGTGCATCTTCACCTTGTTTGGCCAGTTGCGGACTCTTTGACGAAGAAGTCGCGGGCTCATCTCGGACTTGTAAGTCCATATCAGTTGTTCTATCTTTTCCATTGCGACCGCTTCCTTCTGTAGAGCCATCACCGGTATAAATTTCCGGTTGTGCAAAGAAATTCAGCGACAATTCATCATTCAGCTGCGCTTCAGTAGCTGCGGGGGCATCCTTCTCGGGCACCAGGGTTGGTACATGGTTAGGTGTCTCGTTCGGGACACCATGCTGCTGCAGGTGTTGGGTTTGGTACTGTTGATCCAAATTGGTAGTCGGTTGGGTCAATTGAGATTGAACTGGCTGAGGTTGTGCTTCGAAAGATATATGCAGAGACTGGTCGGTGGAAGTTGTCTCATGTGCGTGGGACTGTAGTTTCCTTGACTCCGTATCGTCGTTTGGCAACAGAGAATCTTTCTGTGCCACTTCATTTTCGGACGCTACCTCTCTATCAATGTTTTGGTGGTCGTGGACTGCAGTATCCCAGTCCAGAATCATTTCTCCACTAGCAAACAAATTGTCCTCATCATCGACCGACTTAGAGTGGCTCATTGCCGAGGAGTGGGCATCCGGGTGTGAGAATTGATGATCGTTATGATTGATGTTGTGATTATTGTTGTTATTGTTATTGTTATTGTAATTCTGTTCGTGGTCGTGGTCGTTGCCGTGATGTTGGTTGTGATGGCCGTGTTCTTCTAGCAGCGTCGGGTCATGAGACAAACCGTAATCACCACCAAACGACAACTCATTGTTCTGGTCATGACCACTTTCGTGGCCATGATGGCCGTGTTCGGCATGGTGCAGGGACTCACCGGGCGAGACGTCCAAGTCCATGTTATAGAACAGTGGAGACTTGCTGCCCATAAGGTTTGGGTCAACATCAACATCGGCGCCGACATCGACATCGACGTCCATGGAGTCGGCGGCGTGGGGCAGTAGGCCAGAAATCATGTCGGAGTCAGACATGGTGAGGATGGTAGATTTATAAGATTTCCGAGGTATGGAAGGGAAATTGAGTGGCTATTTTTTGTGTTTTGAGATTTGCGGGCCGAGGTTAGTTTGGTGTTGGTGTTGGTGAGTTTTTGGATGGGAAAGCCTGGCGTTCGCACCGGAGGAAAAAACCGCGTTGATAGCCCAGAAAGCGTGCTGCGAAAAGAAAGAAAGCAGAACCCGCACGCGTGGACGTTTGATCAATGTTTTGTTTTGCAACAGCTTTTTTTCCCGCCCTTGCTTTAATAAATCTAAGACGAAGAAAAAAAAGGGAGAACTTAAGTAAGTGAAATAGCAAAACTTGGTGGTGGCAACTGTGTTCTCTTCAATACCCCGATCCCTCAATACGACGATTTCTAATTATCTCCGGGTGTTTGTATGCTTTGTATGTTTCGATGCCCTTGAACAGTCTTGAATAGTCTTGAATACTCTCCCGTGTATGATTTTATGGTGCAACAGGCAACACTGAAGAACGCCCAAATTAGTAATATGGTTGTTTGAAATGAACGTGGCCCTATAAATGGGGTAGAAAGGACCTTGACAAATAGAGCGGGTAAGACTAAGATCTGCAAAAAGACAAAAACAAATCAGAAACAACAACGACAAAAATGAAACAATAAGGAAAATAATCTAGTAGAATTAACAATAATAAGAACTGCCAAGTGGGATTCAAATAAAAAAAAAAGCAGAACTGACACTGGACTTTTTTCAAATTTTGGCGCTTATGAATTGATATCTCCAGAAATTATTCTTTTTGCCTTGGAAGCGGAAGGGTTAACCAGTATCCAGTGTGGTGTGGTGTGGACCGGTTCGGGCTGGTCGTGCGTTAACCATAAACACACGGGGCCATAGCAATAGCAATAGCAATATCCCCTGGGTGAGAAAGCCGTACATCCGGACAGGCTGGCTTCAGAAAAGCGAAATGGCTTGTTTAGCGGAGGAGAGAAAGGAGAAAGAAAGAAGAAAAGGGATAGGAAAAGGATCAGATTAGATGGATCAACAGGAAAGCGAAATGCAATGGCACTTCAGATAAGAAAAGCCAAAAGAAGAAATCAGACTTTTTTTTTTTTTAAAAAAAAAAAAAAAAACTTGACAGAACTCCACATAAGCGTGTCTACCATGCATCAGCAAACCACCTGGGGAAAAATGGAACCTGGAAACCCGGGACCGACCGGCAGCCCGTTCTGGCCATTCGCAAGAATGCCTTGTATCATTCATTCTTTTATTTTCCCCTTTCTTCCGGATGTATTTGCTATATTTACTACTTTTTGAAAAAAAAAAAAAGACGGCGATGAAAAGGTGGAGAAGAAAATATAGGAATTTGTTCGAATGGCTCCCACCGGTGACGGGTTGAGACAAGGCGGGAATCCGCGGAAAATGCATGGCCCATGATGACGATGATACGGTCTGGTTGAGAAGCGTATGTGTAAGGAGCATGAACAACATACGTACCAAGAAAAGAACCAAAAAGAGAATTGCTTTGAGGATTTTTCTTGGGAAGATATTTCTTTGTTGGTTCTACGCTGTTTTTGATTGTGAGAAGAAATCACTACGCTGACCTAATCGCTTTATGGTGTTTTTACTTGATTTCCTGTTTGCGAGGAGGCTTTTTTAATAGTTTTTTTTTTGCATTTTCTAGGCCCAACTGGCACCAATGGCTGCGGGTTCCTACCTGGAAGCAAGCCGCAATTTCCGGTGCCACGCAGTGCCATGCGAATGCGAACGGGGCCAAACATCGACGCCAAACATCGACGCCAACATCGACACACCAGTGATATGGGGTAAGAATGGTTAGTCTAATGTTTACGAGGCAGGTGAACCGCGAAATTTAAAGGAGTCAAATGGGCTTATCATTTATTGGAGATGGTCTTCAAGCAAATACACCATGAAAGAAATCCCACAAATTTATTACATGGCCCCGGGGTGAGAGCACGGAGAGACAATGGGTGTGGCAGTGGCAATCGCAACACGGAGACGACACCATGCACATTTCGCATCTGAGCAACCGAGCATTTCTGCCCAGGTTCTTGGTTGTGTGCGAATGGTGAAGAACCAGGAAGCAAAAAATAAAAAGACGAGGATATATCTACTTTTTGTATTGCTGTGCGTGTTCTTCGTTTACACTACACGGTCTTGGGAAAATTAGCGGGTGCATTCACTTGTGTTTTTCTTTATTCTTTATTCTTTAATGTTTTTGGTTTTTGGTTTTTGGTTTCCTTTGTTTTCTTTGTTTTCTTTGGCCGGGATTCGTGAGTGGCATCCTGTGCCTATACCTGCCTGGAAAGGGCATGCCGCGAGCCTACAGAAAAGGGCAGTGCCTACTAACGCTTGCCCCAACGAAATGCATTATTGCATGAACATTTCTGCAAAGAGACAAAGAAGGAAGCAAAACAAAGGGGGGTATAAACCGTTATCACACTGGGTCTGGCACGCACGTCGACACCATCGAGATTATCCGCTTTTTTTTTTTCAAGGTAATTCCAAGTGATATTAGAAGGTGATGATATGAGCATGTCGTGTGTGCTCAGCCAAATCAAGTCGCCAGATACACAGTGCGCCTTTGTCTTGTAAAAGAATTACCACATGGCAGAAACACTCGCCTTCCATTGTGGCAAAAGCGATGGTATTATTATTCATTATTTAACAATTAATGTTTATTGTGTATTGTGTATTTTTTATTGTTCATTGTTCATTGTTTATCATATCTAAAACTCGGGTACAAAATAAAAACTCACTGGTTGATGCTGTGGAACCAACCCGGAAACCTACCCGAGTCTTCGCAACTTAATTCTTGCACCCGTTCCCGGATAGGTCACGTGCTCACTCAAAGGGCTCAACCCCTAGGCAACATGCACACCTGCGGGCTCTTCCCCCAGTGTGCTCGCACTGCACTGCACCACCGCGAGGCTCTCGGAAAAAAAAAACTATGAAATTTTCTCATAGTGAAGCCCTTCTCTTTTTTTTTTCAACTACATCGTCACAATGGTTCGTTACGCTGCTACCCCAGTTAACCCAGCTAAGTCTGCGTCCGCACGTGGTGCTTACTTGAGAGTTTCTTTCAAGAACACCAGAGAGACTGCCCAGGCCGTTAACGGTTGGAACGTCGAGAAGGCTCAAAAATACTTGTCCGATGTCTTGGACCACCAAAGAGCCATTCCTTTCAGAAGATTCAACCACTCTATCGGTAGAACCGCCCAAGCCAAGGAGTGGGGTGTCCAAAAGGCCAGATGGCCAACCAAGTCCGTCAACTACGTCAAGGACTTGTTGCAAAACGCCACTTCCAACGCTGAGGCCAAGGGTTTGGATGTTTCTAAGTTGAAGATCACCCACATCCAAGTCAACCAGGCTCCAAAGCAAAGAAGAAGAACCTACAGAGCCCACGGTAGAGTCAACGCTTACCAATCGTCTCCATCCCACATTGAGCTTATCGTCACTGAGGAGGAGGAGCAAATTGCCAAGGCTGCTGAGCCAAAGCAACAAAGATTGAACTCCAGACAAAAGGGTAGATTGGCTTTCCAAAAGCGTCTTGCTGCTGCTAAGCCTGCTGCCAAGGCTTAAGTTTAGTTCATATATAAGGTAATATATTATATCATGTGACGGTGAGTCTTTAATTTTGCGAGACTGAAGATAATAATAATGATGATAATATGAAATATTTGTAGTCTCTGGGATGTAGGTTCCTTTTTATCGTACGTGATGGCCCTTTTTATCGATGTACATCTGCATGCGTAGGTAATTTCCGATGTGTGTATTTTTCGGTTTACACTGGCGAGTCCAGATGCGCGTTGTGAGGATTGTTAATTTTGTGTACTTGAATTTGTTTACTTTATATTGTTATCTTAGATTTGATTTTTTTTTGTCTTGTTTTGTTGTGTTGTGTTTACTTCGTTTTTTTTTACTTCGTTTTTGTTTACTTCGTTTTTGTTTACTTCGTCTTTTCAGTTTTTGTATGTCCACTTCATTTCTACTCAAATCAGAGCTGTCCTTGAAATCAGCTGGCCAGTCCGAAGTCGGAAGATTCATCTTTCAAATCTATCGTCGCCATCTTCAACTTGAAAGTGCACACTAAGTCTTAATATCAGGTCTCTAGCACATTCACACGGCGAGAAGAAAATATACACATGTTCCAATTGGTATTTTATTCCTACCAGTCCCAGTTCTAAAATTTTTATTGCGCACCCTACATTGTAGCTGGGCCTCACCTGAGAATGCACACTAGGTTAGCTCCGACAACGGAATTAGACCCTGGGCAGTTGACAATCCACAAAGTCGTGTCCTTGATATTTCCAGCAGAACTTTGCCGATAGAGTGTAATATGATTTGGTATAGCCAAGATTTTATTGTTAAGTCTTCGCGTTAAATTTGATTGATGTTAAGTAGGATGATAAGTTTCCAATCAACATGTATTAAACTATAGTGCAGGACCTACACTTCTTGGGTAGATACGAATATGCGGTTTGAAGAAGAGAGAGGGCTTACTTGCTAGGTACTGCTTTGGGTAATGGATGATGATAAGGAGACTCTCAATTGGTGTGGTGACTTTCTATTGATGGAAATGGGGCTCTGTATGACAGTAAATCAGTGGATCATATTTTTAACTGGTGCTTTATTATAAGCCCATATTAAGAGTTTTACTAATCTCCCCTCACCCTGGACCAAGACAAAATCATTACTAGAACTCTCTCGTGTTTTGAAAAATTCTTTACAATACAACTGAAAATAATACAAATGAAAACAATACAAATGAAAAGGTGGGCAGTTTGCTAGACATCCCCACACCTATTCAAGACAGTCTGCGGCGACACATGATTTCGCAGGAAGCTTTCACGGGCCATTCTTTACTGTAGCGAAGATTTATTAATAGTATTTAGAATGCTGAGTATTCACAAAATTAAGCATTTTTTGGGCTAGTTTCTAAAGCTAACTAGGAAAAAATGAAATCAGCCCACTTCATTAATCACGTAAGAAATTGTAAAACACCAAAAAGAAACAAAAGACCATAGCGGTGTACTCAAGGCAAAGACGGCTGAAGTCGCACCTATGGCTGCTAAGGTTACAACTAGATTATGTTTACCATCGGGCCCAAGCTCCCTCTGGTGCAAACTCATATCCCGTGTCGTGACTTTCGGATCCACGGCATAGCCATGGGGCTCGAGGATTTCGTTTAATTCGACTTCGAAGTGTGCTGGGATACCCATTAAGAGACCCAGTACTCTTATCAAGTGCTCGGTGAACACGGTGCTTATTTCATCGCTGTGAAATTCCAAAAGCTCTAGTTTCTCTTGGGGTGAAAGATCCCCAGCTCTTGCAATAGTATCCATTAATGAGATCAAAGACCTTCGGCCCTCTAGATTTGGGCCCAGACCCGCAAACACCAGCGTGGGGAAACAAGCTAAAAGAAGGGCCAATGAACTGATGAAGCTCATTGTGGATATTGTTGTACTTTCTTTCGCAAATATGCTTTTCTGAAAAATTGTGGTAGTTTGGTATATTTCTTACCAGGTAGAGTATGGGGTTATGGATGCTATATATGAACCTAAAAGAGGGCTTTTCCATAGGGAAAATACTTGTCCCCCTTTACGGACATTTACTCTCTTTGAAGAACAATAAGAGATACTTGCTTTTACTGGACTACACCGTCCTAAAAGGTTTGGAATTAAATTTTAGCCTTGAGAAACTTGTGACTGACTACTCAGGGCTCCCAATGTATGAAATCCCCCTCCTCAAGGCTATCTTGCACTTAAAATACAATGGCTAAAAGACCATACAATTAATGACAGCAAAAATCGGCACCATACCGTTGGTTAGTGCACCGAGTAGTAAAAGCTTTAGAAATGGCCAAGTCTCTTGTCGCGTTTCTTAATCGAAGCGTCCTTTCAGACGTATATGTTTCAGTTCCCTGGTCACTCGAACACTTTACAATTGCCGATATGGGAGAGTTTGACAGAGTAATTGGATTCTATACCACTTTTAGCCCACGTCGGATAATATTTATAGATTCTTCGGATATTGTACTTATGGATCGGAAATGGAAATATTTGGATCTGTTTGTAAAAATATCTCCCGTTACAACTCCGCCTTTCTTCTCAATTCGTGTGGACTAAAACCAGTCAGTCGCGATACTTTTCGCGAGCTCATTTTGGGAATAACTATTTTTACATCTTTCCTATTTGGCGATACATATAACAACAAGAAAAATACCTTGTTAATAAAAGAATTCGGGATATTTCAGGGGAACTTTTAAACAATTCTTTCAGGACTAAATTCCCAAACCTTTCTTGAATCAAACATTGCCTTATACTAATTACGAGGCCCTGGCACCACTTGGAAGTATTAGGTTATCCATCTGAATACCGTGACATTAGCAATGCGTGGTTCATGATAGTCAAATAAACAGGAGCACACAAACCCCCAAAAATCCGAGTTTTCTGCTCAAGTGAAATGATGAGGAACTGTGATAATCAATTCATATATGTATCAAATGTGTAGGGCTTTGTTGATTGAGATGTAGGAACAACTCCACCGCCTTTAGGGTGCTACATCCGTGTGCGATGCCATGCAACTTTCCTTGATCTAGAAGGATGTAGAAGAATTCTTTGTTCCCAAAATTTTCTTCGTCCCCAACGTCAAATCACACTCTGCTGTCTCGCGCCAGGATCACAAGGTCTAAATATCCGTGTCCATATACTTACTGTTTTGATAATCAGGCCTAACTTGCCCAGATGTGCGCACTAAAATAATGAAGAGTCGAAACTTACTCCTGAAGTGAATCGCACCCAGCTATATGGACTTCTGTTTTTTGAAGATTTAAATGAAAGAAGCGTGTTAGAACGAAAAGCATGCTAATTCGCTTTCTTTCACGTTTATACTTTTTTTTTTCGCTTCTCATTTTTCCTTTTTCAAATTGAGTTCAAAAGTGTCCAATTAATTCGCAAATATACTTTGAAGACGTTCCATGACAATATATTGAAAAACAAAAACAGTGACATGAAATTCGAAAACACAACGACTAGGACAAAAAACAGCCCTGAAAACTTCTTTTTTTCACAAGATTTGATAAGTCCAATTTGTTTTTGGAAAAAACATGTACTTTTTATTATTATAGCCCCACTTAGACTCAGTCGTGAATGGGCAGCACTCTTTGGCATGTCTGGACTGGTGCGCGGCTTTGGGCCCGGCCCCACCACCACTACTCAACTGAGCTAACAGTGGTCAAGCAGCGTGGGAAGAAAAAGCATAAAGCTAAGAAAAAGGACAACGCTAAGAAAAAGCACAACCCCAAGAATAAGGAAAACAGTGACACTTTTAATAAGCCACCCCAAAAAAAATATATATCGGTAATTAACAAACCAAAATATATAGGCCCTTTCAAGGCTTTCACTACACCTATCTGTGCCCATATGTACGCAGTCACCGGCCTGCACAAGCGTATACTTCGTCCCGTGCCTCTGGCCAATAACTGACTTTTCTTTTCGCACACGAAAAGCGGCGTCTCAGCTAACTCGGTTTAGGTAATCTTTCCATCACCTTTAGAAAACTTAAACACATCACACAATGGGAGGTTCTGGTCCTAAAACATACATGGGTTGGTGGGGTTCCATCGGATCCCCAACGCAGAGGTACGTCACCTCTTACACGGTGTCTCCATATGCCACCAGACCTTTGAAGGGTAACTTGTACAACTCTATTTTCAACGTCTTCAGAAGAACCAAGAACCAGATTGCTTACGTGGTGATCCCAGGTGTTATTTTCTGGAACATTTGGACCGTCAACAGAGACTACAATGAGTACTTGTACACGAAGGCCGGAAGAGAGGACTTGGAGAAGGCTAACGCCTAGAAAAGCCCATCATAATCTGCAACATGCATATCGTCATAGTTTATTAATACACGGATCTGAGAATTTTTCACTGTAGATGTTGAGGGAGAGCAGCTGGGGAGAGATTCCGAAGAAACCGGCCGTTGACCTCTGGGCTGGTGTCAGTATCACGATTTCTCCAACTTTGAGACTTACAGTTATCGACTGCTTTTTCCTTTGTACCTGTTCTCTTTGGCACGTTACTTCTGATGAATTATGCTACGGGAAGCTTCATCGTAGTGACTATTCTTTTTTATCGCCCTATTTATCGTCCTATTTATCGTCCTGTCTATTGTTTAGAACTTCATGAATACGCGTGTGTGTTTCTCCACTACTCTTCCATGACCCAGGGCAAATGCTAAATAGACACTCAAGGGACCCTTCCTCTCAACAGAAGGAGAATGACCAGATACAATAACATCAGACTCAGGCTCATGCTAACATTGCCGTTGGGTGACCCAGCGATCTGGTTTGCTATGAAAAAGTGGCCTTCTCGAAGCACTGGTTGACGAGGGCTTAAAGATTTAAAGATGGAAAATCCCGCCCAAACAGGATCCAACGAGTGTGTCTGCTATTTGAGGTAGACCTTCAAGCCACGAACTTGTATCCAAGTCCAGTCTGATTAGTATGCGAGGAATGGGTTGGGAAGGTGACTGTAACCCCAGGAACGGCGTTTCCCTATTTATTAAGATATCAGGCACTTCATACGAAGAGGAAAATGAAGATAAATCACCCGAGTAAGCCAGAAGAGCTGAAGCAAATAAAAATATTCCAGTAAGTGGTTTACAGTATGTATTGGCATCGGATGTCGTCAAGGTGTCCAAACCCCCGGGTGAACCATGAGCTCAGATATCCCCAGTGAGCACACATGTGAATTTCTCATGTGTTTTGCCCTTCAACAAACTCATGGGCTTTCACATCCACGAAATGTTTTGTTGCATGCATGGGTTGCCATGACGCGATGCTAACCCTTGGATGGTGTCACAAATACCGTGAATTCGAGTAATACTTCGGTGATAAATTATGGTTGACCCATTCTTGAAGGCTATCATGGATATAATCTAGTCACATCCATCGCCATAATCATCGCCACCATAGTAAAAGTACCACTACATCATTATGCCCAATTCAACATAAACCAACATCTTCTAAGCTGGAAAATGCAAATAGAGCCTATTGAGAAAAGCTCTAATTTTGCCCTGGTTGTGCTAATAGATACAGCTAGACGCATCCCACGGTTTGTGGCTATGATATTACCATCTCTTGTCTTGATATTACCCCACACTTCCAGCATCTGCTGGGTGCTCCCTTTGCTCGCCAGAACATCTCCATATATTGCAAAGTGACTGGTCTTTGTCTCATCTAAGCCAAGGTTCATGTTAGTATGGTTGAACTGCAGTTCACCTAGAGGAAATTCTCATAATTAGGACACAATCATTGATCCGAAAAGGTATTGAATATGGAGATTGCCGTATCCCCCATACTAGCACAGAAGACGCAGCCTTTGGCTCCCAACAAGCAGCGCCTCTATTTGTAAAATTTACTAAACAGTTTGTCTTATTAAAGTTGTCTAATTAAAGTTGTCTTATTAAAGTTTGTCTTATTAAAGTTTGTCCTAAAGGTATATTCAAACTTTTGTCCTAAAGGCACACCCTAAAGTTTATCCTATTACAGTGTGGTTTGTCCATTACTTCGATCTCTTGTAGACCTTGGCTAAGAACGAAGTCAAGACTTCCTTCTTCAAGCCTCTAGACTCGTCAATGTTCTCGATTTGGGCCCTCAACTTGGCCACCACGTCCTCCTCATATTGCTCGTAAATCTTGGGGATTTCCAACTCGGCAAACAAATCCTTGATTGTCTGCTCGCTCTGGTCATCCTTTTTACCGTAGTTCTCGTCCAAAACCTTGCGCTGGCTTTCATTGGCCTTCAATAACGCCTGATTGACCACCCACGAGCATTTGTTGTCCTTGATGTCGGTACCGATCTTACCGATCTGCTCGGGGGTGCCGAAACAGTCCAAATAGTCGTCCTGGATCTGGAAGTACTCACCCAAGGGGATCAAGACGTCACGCACCTGTTTCAAGTCTGCATCGCTGTTGATGCCACACATGTACATGGCCAAGGCCACCGGGAGGTAGAAGGAGTAGTAGGCGGTCTTAAAGATGACGATAAACGAGTGTTTCTCAAGGGAGAACTTCGACAAGTCCACGTGCTCCTCGTCCGCAGTGACCAAGTCCAACAACTGGCCCAATTCCGTCTGGAAAGTGACCTCATGGAACAAATCCAACAAGTCTACATAGTACGAGTCCTGACGAAAGTGTTTCTTCAAAAGAATGTAGATGGCACCCTCCAACATGAACGCATCGTTGATGGCAATGTTGCCCACGCCTGGAGACAAGTACCAGCATGGCTGGCCACGTCTGGTCTTGCTCTGGTCCATGATGTCGTCGGCCACTAAGAAGTATGCTTGCAATAATTCGATGGCCCATCCCAAAAGGGCGACTTTTTTGTACTCGTCGTCGGCCAAAGTCTCCACTGGACGTCCTTTAAGGATACAGTAGGTGTCGATCACAGACAAGCCTCTGTTCAATTTTCCTCCCGGCGTGTTGTACTGCAAATTGTCCGTGAACCAAGAAATGGCCTCTTGCGGCATGTTGTAGCCACGGGCGATGTCTTGTAATTCCAAGACCAAGTTGTCGAACTCGGCCACAAATTTCTGTTTAGCGGCTGCTTTATCCATTTTAGCGAATTTAGTGTTTTTGATGACGAAAGTCCTTGTGTTGTGAATCAGCAAAGAAGTTGAAAAAAAAAAATGCAATGCTGAATATTCGATATGCCTCGCTTTATGTTTCTATGAAGGTCCATACATGCTCGGTCGCGTCTGTTGTTCAATCGGTACGACCACTTTTTTATACGAGCGCGGTGGAGAAAACGCTGGCCACAACTGAGTGAAACGAGAGAATCTTTGTGGTGTAGGGGTTTTTTTAAAAGAATTAACAGCAAAGTTTTGGCAAACTTTTAGTGGATTTCAAACAATATCTAGGGAGAATTTCTAAGCTAAGACAATGAAAATGCTTTTCCAAAGATATTTTGTGCTATTGTTTTTATGTTTCGGTCTGGTGGAGGAAAATAGCAGCACAAGCCTTTGTTACCTATTGCATCAAGGTGAAGGCAAAGAAAACTTCCAGGACTGGATGAATGATTGGACCGGGCTCATAGCCAGACGGTGGCTTCACGTTGGCTTCGCAGCTGTTTTAGGAAGGCTCAACCGGCCGACTAAGTAGAGAAGTCACGTGAAAAGCCATATGAGATGGCAAGTTTTCATATGAGGTCACTTTCGCCTGAAATAATTATTGTTCTCATTATTGTTTTTCTTCTGTTATTCTTCTGTTGTGTGATCTTCAATTTATCATAGCTCTCACAGTGAAGGTATTATAAGCGCATGAATGAAATAAACGCGATTGTATGCAAGTATCGGGGTTTAATCACTTGGATATACTTGACTTTAGTGGGATCTAAATCTTGCAAACAACCACCAACAGCACTCACTTTTCCAAGACAAAAGTCTTTGTACTTCGCGGGTTGGTTTTTAATACTCACCACACTAGCCTTGAGATTTTGAACGGAAAGTGGTTCGTGAATTGTGGCTGAAAAACCGTGATATTCGGAAATAAAGTGGTTCGGTATTTAGGTGTCGAATATCTGTTGAACTTTGAACCGGTGAGGATTATGTTTTAAATAATAGCGAATACTACTATACATTCATTCTCTTTTTGCTATACCCGAAAAAAGAGGGAAGCCTTTCCTACAACATGAAAATCACAAGATGCGGACAATACCTGAAATTCTCAAGATGAGGACAATACAAGTGTGAAAACGGTAAACACTCAACTGTCTAACTTGTCAAAACAGGGTAGTATCGAAGCTCCTTGATGATATTTTTGCCTCACTCCTTACTAATCTTGTTAGCTGATGTAACTGAGTGAGGAACACCATGGCAGTAGTGAGACCTGAAAGAAGAAGCACGAACCCATGCACGTCTATGTCACTTAAGTGGCGTCGAAGTGGTAATTTACAAAATTTGCCCCGTAATTGCAATCACGTAGAATGAAAATAACCCTTCGAGGGATGCCTCTGAAAAAAGTATACAGCCAAATGTTGGTTCAGACACACAAGGTGAAGGCCACCAGTGATAATCTTTATTTTATTTTAGCTCATTTTAAATTTCCCACCGCTTTTTTTTTTTGTTGTAGTATACATACATGTTTCACTTTTTATGTATATTGTCATGAGCTATGATCCGAGGAAGCGACATTCTTGCGAGCTACCCTTGCATTGTAAGAAATAACAAAGAATTTAAAGTAGACTTCCCACCCGTACAGCCTCAAACCATAACAGATTCTGATTTGAAACAAACTCTAAATTCTTTGTTAGTTTGAGTCCATCAAGGGAAAAAAATCTGGAAATGGTGCATTTGCCAAGTTTACATCAGTCGCTAACAATGGCCGAGGAGCATTGTGTTGTATCGCAGCTACGCACAGCCATGGACACGCAGCAATGTCGCGTTTCGTTTCACGAGAACTGTAAACAATAAAACAATTTTTGATGGTGGTTACTTGTTTGATGATTTGGTGATTATTGGTAGTTTTGTTTTTCAGAAATTTAAATTGGCTATTGAACTTAGCTAGGTGGGGTTGCACTTAAAAAGATAAGAATCCTATTTTTCGCTATCCGGTCGCAGCAAGGTGTGTTGAAATAAAAAAAAAAAATACCTAGAAGATTGCAGCACACAAATCCTCACATACTCTCCACTAATCTACTCAGTGTGGCTCTAAGAAAGTTAAATGCTCTCCTCTTTATATGGCCGCAACCGAAAACAAAAAGAGCTAGTGATGGAAACTCGCTTGCTTGGGACCCAGTCCAGTGACCACTAGCATATCCCAAACAGGCAAGTGGAGCCGGCAGGCCTGGCCCAACTCACGGGGAAAAAATAACCATTGATGGTATTCATATGTTAACAGAGAAGAGCGGCCGAAAAAGATTACTATCACGGCCATTAATCTCTTGAACTTTGGGTCATATCTTCTGCTGCTTGACAGCTCTAATGAAAAGTCATAAATGCCTACCGGAAGTTAGATCGGAAGTCTTAATTACACACTCACACAAAATGTCAAACAAGCCAAATATGGTAATCAAACAATGCACCTTAAAGATATTTTTCCTACAATTTGAACGTCATATCATAACTTAAGAATTTTTTAATTGGTTTGTAAATACCTAATTTCGTTAGACCGAGAACCAATCGCTGACCAATGTCAGTTGCCACTCTTCATCCCCCTCGGAATGATCAAATAAAGACGGCGTATGAGAAATGAGCTTAATGGGACGAGTAAAAAGTGGAAAGCTTCCTAAAAAGCTATGCCTTTTTATGTATTCCAAGAAAGGGTTATTTTTGCCGAGGTTCAGCACAAGGTACTTCGCTGTCAGACACTGTATAATTGGGGGAGCTGGTAAGGTTTTCCCATACAATTCTATATACTTTTGGGTATTGGTGGTTTAGGCCAAAAAGTAGTTTTTCGGAAAAACAATAAACAAAAAAGAAAATGATTTGTCTGTTTCGAAAATACAAATAAAATAAAGGCCACATATGACTTACGGCTATGCGTGTGGCCTGTTTCGGGCTCAAGGTTTACATAATAGAGCAAGTGGAGAGAGAAACTGGATATTTCCCTTACGGTGCCAAATAAAAACTAGTCCTCAATAAAAAGTACCGAATTCTATGTTAGAGGTCTTCAAAAGAAGTAGCTTCCCAAAGGAGACCTTGGGTGTTATTATTGGGTTGCAGTAGTAGCAACACACCTGATGTGAAGGTGTGACGTTAATCTTCGCTTTGAGGAGCGCGGCACAATTTTGTTCAGATCTGGGACCCACATGCAGGATACAACACTATCGTGAACACACTTGCTGGCTGCTTATATGCACAGCTACGGAATACCTTAAACCTTGAGTTTCAGAAGGTTGAGTAAGGTGTCACTTGAACACTAGGTTCGAGTGGGGTCTCTCTAGTTGTTGGGGATATTGATGATTTGTTGAGTCCATGAAACAAGCAAGCATGTGTGTCACTGAATGTTGGCTTTGTTCTTCAACAACACATAAAAGGAGCAGATTTCCTGATATGTGATCTTTGAAGAGACAACCGATAATGGAACTATTGTTTTGAACTGATGTTTGTGAAACAACCTTTTATATTATTATTATGATGAATACAAGAACTACTCCGGGTTCCTAAGGTACCTCTGCTGCTACTATCAATAAGAATTGTAAGGCCAACCCTGTTGTGCCATCTACTGGAACTGGTGAGGATCCTAGTGAGGGTCAACAGACTGCTGAGACTGTCGTGACCACTGATGTTGCTCATGAGGATACTGGTCTATCATCCATTGATGTATTACCAACTATGGATGACTTTGTCAATCTGGTTCTCTTGTCGGGAAAATTAGATCTTTCCGTGTGGATTGATCGAGGTGGTCCTACTGAAGAAGACGTGCGTACCATCCTCACAAAAAGCACGCTGTGGTCCCCACCAAATTGAAATGCAATATTTGTCGTAACGTAAGACGTCTAGTTTGAGTACAAGAGAATGCCATTTGAAAGGCTTGATCAGGGTATTTCTTGGGGTGGGACACACTTTTTTTGCATGGCAGTGTCGTTTTCGAATTTTCCACCAGAAGCCCATCTTATCTATTTTAGTCAATAATGATTTATAAGATATCTTTTGAACGAAAACAATGCACAAAAGAGAATAAAAAGATGCTTTCTTGAAAAATATACATGTTTCATTGAAAATATAACAAGAGGTTTTCTTGAAAAACAAAAATAAAAAAGAGAACATACACCAATTTGGTCGAGAAACACGGCCGCACTATATTAAGTCATTGCTTGCTTACTGCTTTGGGCAGAACCATGAAAAAATTAGCCCAGAATATTGAAACCGACACTTCTTCCAAATATGTTGCGAAGAACGCTTTCTAACGTCACGTTCCTAAAACGATTTACTTACCCATATTTTGTCAGGAGGAGCCCGGAATCCAGCTGTATCTATAGAAGTTTATATATCAATGGTTGGTTTATAAACTTGATCAATGAGCCTATCAAACAGCCCAGAGCAACACCAGGAAGAAAACAAATCGAAGGCATAAACCTTTTTCGAACAACATAACTTGCAGTTTTGTCATGTGAAACAAAACAAGTAGGAGCCTTGTTCAGACAGAGAACCTGTAAATAAAGGAGATACCCGAAAACAAGATCCTCCCAATTACAGGCAAACTCACTTACGCCTCTTTCGATGAAATCTTAGTAGCTTTATTCATTGGTTTATCGCTGTTTTCCGGGACCAAACTCTATGCTAATGTACATGCTAATTTCTGCTTCTCTTGCTCTTACCAGGTCTGGTAGACTTGCCCTTCTTGCCTCTTTGGTTGTAAATGTCGGCTGAAGAGTCAGCATCGTTTCTTCTCATGCCTCTCTTCGGACCTCCATGGCCATACTTGGAATCCTTGGCCAATCTCTTTCCGTTAGGCTTGACTCTCTTGGGTCTATCTTCAGCAGTGGCCTCTTCCAAAGCAATCTGGAAGTCTGCATCGTTTGACATCTCATTGGCACCTCTCTTTTTCTTCAACGACTTGATCTTATCCAAAGTCTCTCTCTTTTGCTTGGCTCTCTCCTGCAAAGTTTCATGCTGCACCTTCTTACCGAACTTCTTCAACGTTCTTTGTTTCTTCGCATCCTCCGACGCCTTCTTGTCGGCGGCCTCCTTCAACAACTTACTCTTCAACTTGTCCATGTGCTCGTCGCTCTTGACCATCTCGGCAAAGTAATCTAGCGGTCTGGAAAATGGAACTTTCAACTTGAGGAGCGTGGTTCTGCCTTGTTTGACTGCATCCAAGCCCTGTCTGTAAAACGCCAATTCCCTCTCGGTATCATCGTAGATGTCCTTGATTCCAAGCTCCGCCTTTTCGGCACTCACCACAGACTGGTGCTCGATGAACGAGTGCTTCTCCCAAGGCAATGCTATTCTGGCAAGTGAATCTTTCAACGCAGCGGTGTTGTTGATTGTGAGTTTACTGTGGGGCACAACATCGGCATCCGAGTCTAGCTCTGCATCTGACAATGGGATGTCTTCCTCCTCTTTGTCATTTTCGGCTTCTGCGTCTTCGTCTTCATCTTCCTCTTCTGCATCTTCGTCGTCCTCTTCGTCATCGTCGCCCTCGCTGTCGTCTTCTTCATCATCATCATCATCATTGATGTCGCTTTCGCTTTCGCTCGCAGCCAATTTCTCAAGGTCCAACTCTTCCTCATCACCGCTTTCCTCATCGGCTCCGTCTTCATTAGCCTCCTTGGCCTTTGCAATCATTTTCTTCAATTTTCTCTTTTCCTTTTTGGACAATGGGGCATTTTTGTCGGGAATCTCACTGAGGTCTAATTCCTCTTCGGACTCCAGCAGCACCGACTCCTCCTCGGGATCTTGGAGAACAGGCTTGACGGGTTTCGCCACCTTCTTTTCGTTCTGCTTATTGAAGTCCTCCACGGCCTTTTGGTTTTTGAGAGCTGTTTTCAATTTTCCTTTACCCATGGTGTATTATTTTTTTTGGCAGTGGAGCAAAGTGAATTCGATAAAACTTTCTGGTGCGATGAGATGTAGATGCGGGCGTGCACACACCATACGAGCAGTTTCCACGACTTTGCGACAGCCAAGAAGTGCCAGAGGAGCCGACGAGTGGAGATTCACTGAGGGCGAATTTCATTTGCACTTAAACACGACATTTACACCCTTGATTTTCCCAGCACTTTTTATTTTTTGGCGATTTTCAAGGTTGACAGAACTTTCATTTGACTCAGACACAAGAATGATTGAATAATGGAAGCGTTCAAGAGTGAATTTCAAGAATTAAAGCATGCGACTGTTTTCCAAGGTCAGGTATAGTTTCATGAAAACACTTGCTGAGAACGTGGGGCTGTACGAAACTATTCAAAGTCCACCCTTTCTTGAAGGTAAAGTCGGTAAAGAAAACACCAGTAGACTTCACAAGAAGATTTCGTTTGAAACAAATTATCGTCAATTTCTGTGGAGCGGTAGTTGCTCAATCAAAAAGCTTTCACCAAACACTATAGTTTGAAGACATTATTCACACCCCTCCCGTCGAATGACACAGATAAGTTTGGTGATGAATGGATCAAGTTTTCCAAGTTTTGCAAGTTCCGACATTTTCACATTGAAAAAAACAAACAAAAAACAAAACAGGGAAACACTCACAAGGACATGTATGCCTTTATACTGGGCGGGCTTTGAGAATTAGTTCAAAGTATCCAACCGCCTGGCAGAGTTGGGTCGGCTACTCCTAAAATTTATAGTTGGCCTCGTTAAGAAACCGTTTGCCGCTTCCATAGCGCCACCAGCGTGGCAAGCAGCTTGGCGGCATGACATCCACACCCTTATGCTGGCCGTTCTCATCGAGTTTGCGGCAGATACACCGCTTCACACTCTGGACCTCACGCGACTGCGGGCACGACATGTATGGCGCATGGTAGTAGCCGATATCCTCGAAATGGTGGATGGCGTCTCTGTCGAGGAGGAGCGCAAGGCCAATGGAGTGGACGGGAGCATCTCCCCAGCGCTCATAGTAGAAACCGCCGGCTTGATCCAAATGGTCGAAATACGCACCGTAGGCCTCGCCCCTGAAGAAGTCCAAGTTTCCAATCTCGAAGTTGGACCAGAAATGACACATGTTGTAGGTCTGGTCAGATTTCGCGTACGTGCTGAAGAAGACGTCGCTTTCGTTAGTGGTGATGAAGTCGAGCGCGTTGTTCGGGTGGAGGTGTTGCGGGTACTTATTCATAAACAGTTCCACGGTTTCCCAGAGCGTAGGGATAGTATCCTGGTATTCAGGGATGGTGATGGTGAAGCCGTACGTTTTGTTATTGGTGCGGAGAAGCTCAAACGGGTCGTACATGAAGTCACACATGTACTCCACGTCGGGCTCTACGCGGAAGTACCACTCGTAGTCGAGGAGCCGTTTCTGGCGGTAGAAGTGGCCCGAATTGAAGTGGCACATGTTCCGGTACGACTTCGAAAACCCGTAAATGATGTGGAGAGAGTTCTGGATGTTTTCATCCAACTTCTGAAGGTCGATATGAGGTGGCGGGTTCCAGTCTTCGGCGGGGATAAGTTCGTAGAAGGTCTCCCCGCTCGCCATGGCCGTTGTCTGTTCCATGAAATCTTCATCGAAGGGCACGTCGTTAAGAAATACCCAGGGGTACTTGAAGTCACGGTTAAAGCGGTCCTCGAGCGATCGCATCGATTGCAAAGCACCGGATAGGTCACTGTTCCGCGCGAGCATCACAAGCGTGGCATTTTCTTTGCCGATCTGCCGGCGGTCTTTCTGGGTTGAGAGCACATCGAAATATGAGTTGGTACTGAGCTTTTGCTGGCCCACAAGTGCAGGGTTGTATCCGTATTTGGCCACGAGCAGGTCGAGTTTGGCTCTGGGAGATGTCCACAAGGCAACATATTCGAAGGCAGAGTCCAAAGTCAAGTTGCCGAAGCGGCCAGATATGGAGCCAAAGCCGCTGCCAAATTTGAGCCCACGATCAACTAGGCTACTATGGGCCGGCCCTCCAGAACTTAGACCAGTGAGCTCGGCTGACCGGAACGCGTATGCGTGGGTCTGGCTTTTGGTGTGGTCATAGAAGAATGCGCCCACCACTAGGAGGATCGAGAGGATATAGTACTGCGCTGACGGCATAAGGACGAATTGGAGTTTTTTTTTGCTGGGTCTTTTGTTGGGGTTGCCGGTTTTGCTAAGTTTGTTTGGTATATTATGGTTCCACCGTATATTGTTTCGTTTCCTTCAGCCTAGGATTGGACGTGCAGCAGTTTTCCAGGGCTTGGGTGCGAACCTCTGACCAGCTATGACGCGTACAACGATGCGGCCTGGAGGTTACGGTTAGTGCGATGATGTTATCGATGTGCATCGTTACAATGGGTTTGAAAATTTGTGGTTTGACGATTTCATGCACTGGCCGAGGTCGTGGGAATTGCAAAAAAAAAAAAAAAAAAAAGAAAAAAAAAAAGAATCTTCTTTGAGTGGTTTGCGTTGTGGTCAACGCATAATTCTTCAACTAACCTGCTGTGTTGTGGCACACTGGGGGTGTGGTTGATGAGTCCCTTTTCTGCCATATCGAAGTGGTGCGGAACGCTAAAATGGAGCTCTAGAGCTTTCTCTCAATTTTACGTACTTTCTTGTCGGCATTAATCTTGATCTTGGCTGCTCCTCACAAATGATCATGCTCATGATTACACATTCTCGAAAGCGACAATTCCCAAAGAATTGCGTTTCTCTGTATCCTGTTAAATCCTTTACGTGTGAATACACCACGGTGACATTAGGAGTGTGGCCAATCCAGCTAATACAGAGGTGCGACATCAAAGGTGTATTTCCCCCAGAAGAGATACCATTGATTCAAACCTCATCTGACCGCAAAGAAGAAAATTTTCTCTCGTTTTTAAAGAAGCCCACTTTCAAAGTTTCCTGCATTGCGCTTCAATACTGAACCGAGGCCGAGCGACATAGTCAATGGATTTGAGTGCCACATATGTAAACGAGAACAACTTAAACATCCACTAGTAAAAAAGAAAAACCTCGAAAAGAGCCAACTCCCAGACATCTATAGGCATATTCAAATGCAAGAAGGATTAAGAATAGTCTAATTTATCATCACTTTTTATACCACACAAATTGGTCTTTGGCTGTAAGTTTTGGGCATGAGTACACCACTTTAGAGTGCTCTTATCTGGTGAAGAACTGCAAAATAGCCATAAGAGTTTTGGGTTTTGAGGAATTAAATATCTAGAGATACTTTCAAACCTAGAAATACTTGCATACATAGAGATTTTGTCAAGAAATACTTCGAAGTGTCTCGCACTAAAGAGTCTTGCTTTGAGTACTCAATCCCTGCTTGTTTGTTCTTGGTTCTCGAGATCGTGGTCGCTTACATCCGGAAAGTTAAACAGCAGTAACTATTTCAGAAAGAATTCCGCTTATTTCAAATATCCAGCCGAAGTAGGAACAGAAATACTAGGATTATATTATTACCGATATAAATAAGACGGAAATTGCGGACAAGCACAGACGGTGTGTTGTCCCTCATGTTTAGAGTGGCTGCAATGCACACGAAACAAGACGGAAATTCCCAAAATTTGGATCTTTAGACCAATAGCACTATTATTAGTATATTTAACCCAAAACAATGCCAAAATCCCTTGCATTTTGATGAAAATTCGCCAGGGTCTAAACTGCCGACGTCGTCAGGTGTACGGATGTAACGTATTCCACAAGATGCCCCAGTTCCAGTCCCAGTGCACATCCCCACGCTTTCTCTAAACTCTTTACAACGACGGACACAGACGGACACAGACGGACACATTGTTGTGGACTGATTACTTTATACCTGAGGATTAATCAATATTCCAAGAATAGTGATTCGCACCAAAGCCTTAAGATAAGCTCGATCGTTTCATTCAGCCTATTCATCAATGCGACAGTAGTACCCGACTCTTTGTGCGGGGCACAGGAAATTTCTTGACTTTCTTGGGGTGATACAAATATTAAAATTGATACACAACCCGGGCCACGTCCTATGGGCACAGTCTGTTGCTTGGCCTTTCGAAATGCGCTATTGGACCAAAAGAGTGATTGTTATTTATCAATCATACTGTCAGCCACGTGATCTGGAAGCAAGATTCCAGTGACTAAGATGCCATGGTCAAATGGTCGCGAGTCTTAGCTTTTCCTGATAATCAGAAGTAACATGCCTAATTTTCACATCCTCCGCGTTTTTTTCTCTCACGTGACTGGTGGCTTGCTGCAAAAAAATCGAAGCAACTGCCCTCGGCCTTATACTTCGCCATGACTACACCCGCCCATAGAATCACCAGCTTGTAAAAACTCACAAAACACCTTTTAAATTTGGAAAAGAAGGAACAAAAATGTTTTGAACAACTTGAAGTTTTAGTGATTTCGGCAAAACTATAAAAAACTCGTCACCCCACACAATTGTGTTTGTGAGCACAGTCATTGGCCCTTGCCCTTTGGGTCCCCTAGGCGTGGGGGAGGTGGCAGAAAAGATCTTACCCCAAGCAAAGCCGCGCTGGCCAATCGCAGCACAGCAAAACGCATTACGGTGTGCGCAGGCCATGCACGCAGCGTGGGGCCCGCGAGAGCCAGTGAGAGGCGGAAAAAATAAGATTAAAAAAATACAGCACAGCCAAAGAAACGTATTCCTTAGTGAAGCTTGGAAACAAAAACACCGTTTCGCTTGGTTTTTTTTTTCTTCTTTTCTTTTCTTTTCTTTTTGACTGTTGAGGAAAAAATACCCACACAAAGGCTATGCTTCGTAACATCAGAAACTCGGCGCGGGCCGTCAGACGCTTGGCCACTAATGCTGACCCAGCAGCGACTCCCAACAGAATCCACGGAGGCTTGAAGGACCAGGACAGAATCTTCCAAAACGTTTACGGTACTTACGGGCACGACTTGAAGTCGGCCATGCGTATGGGTGACTGGCACAAGACCAAGGAGATCATCGTCAAGGGTGACAAATGGATCATTGACGAGATGAAGAAGTCCGGGTTGAGAGGCAGAGGAGGAGCCGGGTTCCCTTCCGGTCTCAAATGGTCATTCATGAACCCTCCAGGATGGGACAAGAACCCCGGCCCACGTTACCTTGTGGTCAACGCCGATGAGGGTGAGCCAGGTACCTGTAAGGATAGAGAAATCATCCGTAAGGACCCACATAAGTTGGTGGAAGGCTGCTTGTTGGCTGGAAGAGGTATGAATGCTACCGCCGCATACATTTATATCCGTGGTGAGTTCTACAACGAAACCGTGGTGCTTCAGGAAGCCATCAATGAGGCATACAAAGCCGGTCTCATTGGTAAGAACGCCTGTGGTTCCGGATACGACTTCGACGTGTATATCCACCGTGGAATGGGTGCTTACATCTGTGGTGAAGAGACCGCATTGATTGAGTCCATCGAGGGTAAGGCTGGTAAGCCTCGTTTGAAGCCTCCTTTCCCTGCTGGTGTGGGTTTGTTCGGTAGACCCACAACCGTGGCCAACGTCGAGACAGTGGCGGTTGCACCAACTATTTTGCGTAGAGGCGGTGACTGGTTTGCCGGATTTGGTCGTGAACGTAATGCAGGAACCAAGTTGTTCTGTATCTCGGGCCACGTCAACGAGCCATGTACAGTTGAAGAAGAGATGTCCATTCCATTGAAGGAGTTGTTGGAGAAACACTGCGGTGGTGTCAAGGGTGGTTGGGATAACTTGTTGGGAGTCATTCCTGGTGGTTGTTCCGTGCCGGTGATGCCAAAGGATGTGTGTGACAATGTGTTGATGGACTACGATGCATTGAAGGACGAGGGTTCCGGATTGGGAACTGCTGCCGTCATCGTTATGAACAAACAGACCGATATCATTCGTGCCATTCAAAGATTCTCTGCTTTCTACAAGCACGAGTCTTGTGGACAGTGTACTCCATGCAGAGAGGGAACCACCTGGTTGCTGAGCATGATGGAGAGATTCGTCAAGGGTCAAGCCACTGAAAAGGAAATTGACATGATCTTCGAGTTGACCAAGGAGATCGAGGGTCACACCATCTGTGCGTTGGGTGATGCTGCCGCCTGGCCAGTACAAGGCTTGATCAAGTCTTTCAAGCCTGCTATGATCGAGAGAATCAACCAGTACAAGCAAGAGCACCCTACTGTGTCCCCTGGTGGATGGGTCAAGGACGGTAAGGTCAAAGAAGGTGTGGTTGTCGGCAACCCTCTTCCTGCTGCCCACCACTAGACGCGATTGACTTGGGCTGAGCTAACACCCCAGAAGACAACAGAAAAAAAAAACAAGAAAAAAGAAAAAAAAATGGAATCTAAATAGACTAATAAGTCTATCATCATTATGGAATTCTTCGTGTTCCTCTAGGGACATTATTTATTCACCTGCATCTAATACAAACGAACTTAACCGAGCATCGGCCATAGCAAGCGTAGCCAGTAATTTGCGAGTACAAATTCGCCGGTTGATAAATTTTGGGTCTAAGTGGAGTTTTCTTCATTTTCATGTAGATGTGCTTTATTTTTTGTAAGTTGGGATAAGTTGGGATGTTTCCAATGTCAATGTTGCCATTAGTTTTAAACAATGATCACAATGGAAATGTCGGCTGTACTCATGGAGCATATTGTATCATGGGTTTTATAGTCTGAAAGTTTTTTGTTGGATCAGTAAGAGGAAATTAAGTTGGATGGACGCTATAATTCATATTTTTCCTCCTTTAGCTTTTGGTTCTTTAATTTTCTAAATTTTTTTCCTTTTTTGATACCCTTCATAGCAACAACTACATCAACAGACAGGAAGGTATCAATTAAAATGCAACTCTGACCAATACAAGACTGGCGCAAGCCGGCCACCCTTTCCGTCTATGGCCTCCGCGAAACAACCACACGTCAACGCACTACCCCAGCTTGGTCCCTGTCTGAGGTGTGTTGAGCACCACCGTGCCGGTATCTTCTCAACAAACATGGGCAGGAAGCATGGGAATGTCCACTCCCGAAAAGCAACTATTATGGCCTAAGTGTAGACCGAGACTTCATTGTTTCGTAATTGGACACTATACGTGGGGGTAACGCGACGTGGCTACGCCTCAATCAAGACGGGCGGATCCAACAGGAGGTCTACGTAGCCTTTGGACACATGCTAGACGTGCGCAACACTAGGGCAGTAGACTACGGTCCCACGATTGCGTCGGGCACCCATCGTTGGCGATAATCGTTTGGAAAAGATTGTGGTTCCACAGCCAAGCACCTCCAAATTACCATAATACCATCGACACCGTGGACAAGACTGTTGCGCCAATAATGTCCAGTATGTACTTCGATAAATTGTGTGCCCATGGAGGAGAAGTTTCAGCCGGAGGAGGTCACTGGCTCTTCAATGGGGCTGGAGAGGTGATCACATGGGATCACGAGTTGCCACCTCAACAAGGATGCATTTTCTTTAGTTAGAAATGGAGGAGGTGATCTTTTAAATTATTTAGGCGTCTTGGGGGTCTTGGGGTCTTGAGGGTCTTGGGGTCTTGAGGTTATCTCAGGAAAAGTACTTCGACTCCTTTGAGAGATTGATGAGAAATGCTGGTAATGATCTGCTACGCCTTTATAATAAAGGACACAAGGTCAACGGAAACGTTTTTTCAAAATG
Source organism: Metschnikowia vanudenii (assembly GCA_030583145.1). Classification (NCBI taxonomy): domain Eukaryota; kingdom Fungi; phylum Ascomycota; class Pichiomycetes; order Serinales; family Metschnikowiaceae; genus Metschnikowia; species Metschnikowia vanudenii. The sequence continues at coordinate 204,106 of JAJMHT010000005.1, read as the reverse complement.
TAAAGCCTGTTACGGAAGCAATTCACATTACGAATTTATTTTCCTCCACTTTGAATGGGAACTGAATTCTGTCTCTATAGCCATGGCCTACTAGTTTCTGGTCACTTGCAGCGAATCATTCGACGTGAGAGAGCTCTCAATAATAGGGCACAGTCTAGGAAGAGAAGAACAAAGAATCAAATAGCCGCTAAAACCTAACATTTTTGTTACACCCGAAACGATCCTATCAAAAAAAAAAAAAAAAAAAAGTCAGCATGTTGACATACATCACATATCCTGTGAACTTTAGTGCAATCAGGCTGCGAAAATGGGCAGTCTCATTATTAATGTTGCAAGAAAAGTTCCTCCCAAAGTTCCTCCCAAAGTTCTTCCTCCCATGATCTACAGTTTCCTAGCAGACACCACAAAAACTTCATTGTTATACACCGCAGAATCGAATATTACCCAATATCCGGCCGCCTCTTTGAACCTGAGTTATTCTAATTTCCACCTTCTCTGTATTATTAATCTGCAGAGAAGGCGCACCGTCGCATCACCTAAGATGCGCACCTAGACTCTTCATCAGCTCAGTGCACGCCGCACATAACCAGTGCACTCTGGATCCTTGTTTCTTGTTTCTTGATTCTGTTTAAGTGTTAATTGATTTTGCTAGCTAAATCTCCGCTCCCCTCTTGCGGCTTTTTTCTTCTGGATAAAAAACCACGACACTTGTAGATTTCTATGGTGCTGAAATCTCCAGAATCACATCTGCAAGAACAGTCAGTGTCGCACAAGCGAAACGGGAAGCTCCTAGAAGATTTGGACGATGATGTGCAGCGAGTACACAAGCTAGAGGACACTCTTCGGGCTACAAAACGACAGAAAATCCGGGCGGATGTTACTGGAGCAGCATCTGAGTCCCTGTACAAACTGTGTGCTCGAGAGGAGCCAGAGAAGACCAATCCCTCTGCAATTTGCCCTACCACTGAAGCTCTTGGTGTTGTGCGAGAAGAAACACCACACCAGCATCCACAAATCCCACCAGAAACCACCTGCTCAGAAATAAGTGGTGCATACGCTCATGAAAATGTCACCGAAGAGCAATCTCAAGTGGAGTGGAACAAAGAGACGGAATTTTACCGGAATATCGATAGCAAGTCATTCCGGCAGTACGATTTGGCGTGTGAACGCGTGAAAGACTTCTACAACGAGCAACATCAGCACCAAACGGTGGCGTACAACATCCAAGCCCGCATCAACTTCAAAAGCAAGGTCCGTGCCAAGATGTCTGTGTGGGAGGGTCTTGAAAAACTCAATAAATTGCTTGATGACAGCGATCCAGACACTGAACTCAGCCAAATCGACCATGCGCTCCAAACAGCCGAGGCCATTCGCCGCGATAAAAAGCCTCGGTGGATGCAACTTGTGGGGTTGATCCACGATCTCGGAAAACTCCTCTATTTCTTCGACTCGCGTGGCCAATGGGACGTGGTGGGTGATACATTTCCTGTGGGTTGTAAGTTTCTGAAAAAGATCATTTTCTGCGACGGGTTTCGCAAAAACCCAGACTTCTCCAACCCCTTGTATAACACCAAGTTTGGCATCTACTCGCGCAAATGTGGCCTCGACTCCGTCATGCTCAGCTGGGGCCACGATGAGTACATGTACCATATTGCTAAGAAGAACTCGACGCTTCCTCCTGAGGCCTTGGCCATGATCAGATATCATTCTTTCTACCCGTGGCACCACGAGAACGCCTACCGCTACCTCATGAATGAGGACGATCACAAGATGCTCGAGGCTGTGCGCTCCTTTAACAAATATGATCTATACTCGAAGGCAGATGAGCGGTATAATGTCGAGGAAATCAAGCCTTATTACAAGGAGCTCATCGATGAGTTTTTCCCAGAACGTGTGATTGAATTTTAGTGTCTGTGTGGGTATCTGTGGTGTAATTCAAGGTCCTAAATAGGGACAATGAAAAATCCCCGTTGTCAACGGTTCTGTATCGAGGCAAAATGCGTGTCACCGGGCACGAATCTCTTTGTGGTGTGTCCAACGTTTTGAGCATGTGGATATTATCACGCCCATTAAAGGATTTGATGCAAACCTTTTTTTGCGGTAAGAGCCGCCCCCCAGATTTCAAGTGTTTTCAGAGGATGGTCCTATCTAATGTATCATTACTGCCGTCTACCCCCTCTTGGTTGAATTTCTTCGCTTTGACATTCAGAGCACTGGGCAGAAATCACATTGCGTCAACATCACTTGCTGACCATCGCAATGCTATGTTTTAATTAGACAGTCAGATTCCCCTTGTCCGTACCAGTTCTCACGGCTCCCACCACGAATTAAGCTCAGAATCTTTTACACTCTCCAGCTATCACATCCAGTAAGCTAAAGAAGGGGGTATGTGGTGTGGAATCTGATTAAGCTAAGGGGTGTCCTGAAATTCTATGAATATACTAAATTGTTCTGGTTTCAGCATGATTTATTGTCTCCTCAAGTTTTCGTTATAGTTTGTGAAGACTTTTTACCGTTGTGTCTAACAAAGAGCAACCCCATTGATTTGTACACACTCGATGTTTTTGAACATCGCATGTACTCATAAGCCAGCAAGGCTGCTTCGTAAAACTGAAACCGCCGTGAGTTGATGTCCATTATCGTAGGAAAATATCGATTCTTCATGAGGAGACGAGTGGACCTATAAAAGGCCGAATGTGGAGTAGTGGTACATGAGTGATCTTACTTCTCCTTGATACACCACGCCAACAAATTCTTGTTTGAATTTTTCTGGAAAACTTCGAGGTCTCCCAAACACCAAGACAAAGTCGACATCGTTTATATCCGACAAATTGTCACTTCTATTCTTCACTATTATGACTTGGTTGCATTTGTTGTGCAAGTTCTATGAGAGGATATGATGGCAATAAAGAGTCTTTTGCGTCTTTCTCAAATGGGAAATCAGAAAAACACAAAATGGGTACTACTGTGTGGTTGTGATCCAAATAAAAACATGATAGCTATTTTTCTACTGGCGCTTTTTGTTTGCGTTTTTTTAACAGGGGAGTCTATACCTTACAGACTGCGTCGAGCAAGATGAATCCCTTCATCCAAGAGCTTCATTTCAAATTTTAAGCTTTTGGCAGAATCGGGAATTTTACTTATTCATCATTTATGAGGTTCCCACTTTACCGGGATATGCCCAACCTTCTGAATCCGCTTCTCGGAATGATTTCCTCAAAACTTTTGCAGGTGGTCATATTCTCTGGAGTGCTGTGCTCAATGGATAACTTCAAATCCCCAATCGGCTTCTGAACTCGGCATGATTTCACCCGGACCTCGCTAAAATACTGTTTTGTAACCAAGAATATTGCTACATGTTTCAAAAACTAATCTTTAATTTTAATATTAAATCTCTAAATAATTATTCTATGGTACATTTTCTATGATACAAATGTGATTAATGCTGTAGCTGGACAGTACCGGAGCTAGGCAGTGCCCGGCTACGACAGATCCTGGACAAGGTTGATCATACCGAAGTACTGCTCGATTCCATGGGGCCCCGGGTTCTTCCAGTAATCGTCATACGTGGTCAATATCGTGGCGTTTCCACCAGTGTATTGCATGATCGACTGAAGAGCAATCACCTGGTTCTCGGGACTAGGCACATTGTTCCCGTATGGATTGCCCTTATGCGGATATCCCGTCTCAGTGATAAATGCGCTCTTAGAGCATAGCTGTGCAACCTGCTGTGTTTGAGAGAAGACGTATTGGCCAGCCTGGTAAGCATATAAGTTGGCATTGAAATATGAGTGGGGGTTGACTCCCACAAAGTCAATGACAGACTGCGTGCACAACTCGGGATGGGCAATGAATGTGGCCGGTGGTTCAGAGGTGGTGATTTTTCCGGTCCAGCCAGCGCCGCTCAAAATGGCCTTGACACTGGCGAGCTTATTGATCAACTGGGGGACTGTCACAAATCCGTCATTGACCGCCTCGTTGCCCACGGTGAAAAAGTCAAATACACTCCATCCGTTTATTGCGGCCCATCCAACAATCTCGGAAACTGCCGAGTCAACAGAGTTGATCCCTTTAGCGGCATCTATCCAGAAGCCTAGGTTCACAGTAATATTCTTTTGCATGCAAAGGGGAAGAACCGCTGGCGTGACCAAACAATCCACGCCATATATTCTGATCTTATTGATACCCTTGGATTTGATGAGGTTCAAGTCCGTGTTGATGGCATCGTATGCCTTACATGAGCCGTCGTTGGCATATGGGGAGTACACAATGGCAGATGGAGTACTTATGTATCCAGAAGGCACGGCTGTAGCGGTTTTGGTGGAAACAGGGGTGGTAGTCGAAGGTTGAGTGAGAGTGGCTGTGCGAGTGTTTGTGAAAGAGGTCACTGTTACCGTTCCAGGAGTTGTGTTCTGGTTGTTGGTTTGGGTTGTGGCAGCGGCAGCAGAAGCAGAGGCCACGGATGCAGCAGAAGCAGCAGAGGCAGAGGCCACGGATGCAGCAGAAGCAGCAGCGGCAGAAGCTACAGATGCCACAGAAACCACAGATAACACAGATGCAACGGAAGCAGACGACACAGATGCGACGGAAGCAGACGACACAGATGCGACGGAAGCAGACGACACAGATGCGACGGAAGCAGACGACACAGATGCAACGGAGGCAGACGACACAGATGCAACGGAGGCAGACGACATAGCAGCCGATAACACTGATGCAACCGAAGCAGAAGAAACCGAAGCAATGGAAGCAACCGAAGCAACCGAAGCAATGGAAGCAATGGAAGCAATGGACGCAGCCGACGCAGCCGACGCCGATGCTGCTGAAACGGAGGCGATCGATGCAACTGAGGCAGAAGATGCTGATGCTACGGAGGCAGCCGAGGCCACAGATGCAACTGAAGCAGAAGAAATTGAGGCGATCGAACTGATTGAGGCAGCAGAGGCAGCAGAGGCAGCAGAGGCAGCAGAGGCAGCAGAGGCAGCAGAGGCAGCAGAGGCAGCAGAGGCAGCAGAGGCAGCAGAAGCAGCAGAAGCAGCAGAAGCAGCAGAAGCAGCAGAAGCAGCAGAAGCAGCAGAAGCAGCAGAAGCAGACATCACAGAAGCAAAAGAAGCCGAGGCGACGGAAGCAACCGAGGCGGATGTTATTGACGCGAGGGATGCAATAGAGGCAGAGGCAGCAGATGCAGCAGAGACAGATGCAGCAGAAGCAGCAGAGACAGAAGCAGCAGAGACAGAAGCTAACGAAGCTGTATCAGCAGAAACACCAACAATCAGAGCAGGCGCAGTGGGTATACTGCTTTGAGCTTGGGTTGTTGTAGGGATAGACACAGAAGGTGCCGATACAGTGATTTGAATAGTCTTGGTGATTGCAGTACCAGTAGAAGATTGGGTGGTCAAAGCAGATTGACTAGTCACCACAGAAGGTGCAGTCACTTGGATTGGAGTGTCTGTAATGGTTTGAGCAGGCGTCAATGGCAGATTTGAAGAGAGTGTTGTGGTCCCCTGTGCTGTTGCTGGAGTATTAGCTGGAGTATTTGCTGGAATTTGAGTCACAGGCGTTTGAGTGGTCACAGGCGTTTGAGTGGTCACAGGCGTTTGAGTGGTCACAGGCGTTTGAGTGGTCACAGGCGTTTGAGTGGTGGAACGCAACTGGGTCACTGGAGTAACCGTCCTCACTATTGTCTGCGTAGACTCAGAAACTTGAGTGGACACGGCAGTCAAATCCGTGCACGATGTTGTGGGAGTTGAAGCGCCCTGGGTGATTTGTGTCGCCACTGTAGGAATGGTCTCGGTCTGGCCAGCAGGTGAGGTGGTAGTTGCAGTGGTCCCAGTGAAAACAGTGGTGGAAGTAGATTGCGTGGTTCCCCATTGTCCTTCGTAAACAGTGAAAGTATAAGTGACACCATTGGAGATGAAGATCTCCACGGGCGGCAACCAGATAGTTGTGGTGCCAGTGATGTAGGTTTCAGTAGAGGTCACAGCAGGTGCAGTGATGTATCTGGTGATCATCACCGGAAGCGCAACAATGATTTGCAACAAGGCAAAAAAGGTAAAGAGGAATTGCATTTTCTATCACCTGTTCTGTTATCCTTTTGTGTTTTTGATTTGGGCAAACTGTTTAAGCTATCGTTCGTGGTTATTTGGACTATTAGGACCTTGTTGATCTGGCGTCGTTATACTTGAAGATGTAATTTGTTCCGGTGGAAAGTAGCAATAAGGAGTCGAAGTAGACAGCCAACGTTTTGCAATTTGATACAGAGACGTAGGAAAACAAGTAGTGTCAGGAAAGCGATTTTGGAAGCAGTAGTGGCTAGTGAAAAATTTCAAAACATCAAGGGTCCTTTGGAGATCTATAGCAGTATTTAAATCACTAATTGCCATAGACAATTTCCAGATCTCAAGCTTACGCTGGCTGCGAAAACCGCGCTTGCTTGGCCCAATTGGGCAAATGGCGGGCTTGGATGCAGGTCCTTGCAAGCAAAAGTGACCCAATTAGGCAAAAGCTACCAATGCGCAGCGTGGCTGGCTCCAGATCGGGAACCTTTAGTGATTTGCAAAATTCTGAAGTGTGGGATCTTAAAACACCTTGGCCCGATTTGGACCGATCCGCCAGTACAGTTACGCTAGATGCCTGATCCCAACGGCATTCTCATGATTTGACTCATATGTGTGAGTTTCATCATTTTGTTTAAGACTCAGTAAAATTAGACTTTGCGTGGAGGAAATAAGCCCAAAAAACTTCAAAGTGGTGAATATGCTAAATTAATATCTTCACGCAAAAAAGAAACCCAAAAGGGAGCAGTAGGCGACTATACTAAATTAGCTTTAAAATTTATGGCGCTATTCAATTATCAGATTTTGCTTCAAAAATATGCTGACTTCTGGCTACTGTTCCCCCAACCTTTCCTTGGCCGTGGTTTGGTAAGGATGGCCACTTGCATAGAGGCTCGGTCCATGAGAGCAACCAACGGTCGGTGCGCCCAAGTGTTGTGCATAAGACAACCAAATCCGCTCCAGCCATGTGTTATGTTTGCGTTGAGTAAATTTTGAACTATACACACTTTTTTCCGGCGTTAGTAGTTTCCTAATTTCATGTACACTTGGATGGGTACGCAGTATGGAATCCAAAACGGTTCGCACCAGCCAGCTTGGCCTGCATGCAGTGGTAGTTGTAAACGTAGGCATTGAATTGGTCCCACTAGTGTGGGCATTCGAGGACTAAGAGAAATTAAGCTACTACGAAAGTGCGAGTTATTCCGAGATTATTCCAGGATTTTTCCGGCTAGTATCCGGCATCTTCGATTCTAAAGACTCTATTTCTTTAGGTATACTTTAAGTATGGGCTTGTGAGGGCGGTTCAAACTTGACGGTCTAGTATCATAACAATGCTTCCATTGTACAAGTTTGTCAGTAATAAGATTTGGAATCATATTCAAGTCAAAGCTTTGAGTGTATGTATAGCTTCCACTTATCAGATATTAAACCATATATATATAGTTTGAGACATAACTGGTTCAGACACAGGTAGTTGTTTCAGGTAAGTAGCACCTTTCAACATATATACAACTCATTTCCCACAAGTCTTAGACGTAAGAGCCCAAGCACAATTAATTAAATAGAATTGATCACTGGATATGTACGCATGAACACTCGGGAAGGTGTCAAGGAGTAGGATCCCATACTAGCGTCTTTCACCAACCACTGGAAACATTACATGCAATCAAGCCAACAACTCAAACACCTGCTCCAAAGTCTCCTGCTCTATGGCCCCGCTGGCCCTCAAGTACTTCAAAAGAGCCTTCACCAACTGGAGGATCTGGTCGTTGCTCAAGTTGAACACAGCCATCTGCAAGAGCTTGCTCAAGCTGATGTTCGAAGATGCAATAAATGTCTGGATGTACAAGTAGGAGAAAGAGCCCATCAAAAGTTGGCAATCAAAACGGTCGGTCATACCTCCGTGGCCAGGAATGGTATCGCCAAAATCCTTGATGCCAAAAGCCCTCTTCAAGCCACTAGCAAAAAATCCCCCGAAAGGTGCAATCAAAGAGGCAAACGTAGCAAGCACAGCCGCGTGGAAGTACACAGGCTTGAAGAAAATAACATCGAAACCCACAGTTTCCGCGATGTTCGTGGGCAATTGGTACAACTGCGAAATGAACACCGGGTTGGGTTCACAGTGTGGATAGTTGTAAATGGTGGTGTTCAAGTTTGTGGCCGGGCAGATCAAGTAGTCTGATTTGCTCAAAAAATACGAGATGATCACGGCAGCGAAACCCGTACAGATCCAAGCTCCAAGGAAACCCTCCACGGTTTTCTTGGGGGAGATCTCGATCAATTGCGTTCTACCAAAGGTGATACCACAAAGGTAGGCAAAAATATCGTTGACAATGACCAAGGCCAGGGGAAGGAAGAACCAGAAAATTCCCGATAAGATGTTGTCGATGATGAGATGCGACTGGAACACCACGATGACCAAGGTCATGTGGGAAGCGCACAATTGAGCAAATTGGAACTTGTAGAAGCCCTTTTTCAACGTGGACACAAAGAAAATGAACCCGGCAAGGTACATGGAGTACGAGATCATCTTGTGGTTCTTGTACCAGAACATCAACATGGACGACATGTGGATCTCGTTCAAGAAGCCAAAAATCGACTCGCCGTCTAAGTAGTACACGGTAGCAATCAAAAAATACCAGTTCAAGAACTTGTTGTAGGGGAGGTTTTTGTCTCTGGCGGGTTCCGACGTCATGGTGATGATTTCCTTGAAGATGAGGATCTGACAGAGCACCACGAAAAGAATGAGGGGGAAATGGCCCGACTGGAGGAGGATGAAAAACCCAAAGAGCATCACCAATGACCAGATGGTTCTGGTGACAAACGCTTGTTTTTTCTTTTCTTTTTCATTGACCACCGGTGCTTTTGGCTGTTTGGCTTGTGGAGTCTCGGATACACCAGCTATTGAGTGTTTTGACTCTATTGGGTGTTCTTGTTCTTTTTGCTGGGGCGTTTTTGAGCTATCGGCCCCAGGGGGCGGACTTGCGGGTTTCTCCATATTTGAATCCTTTACAGTTTCCTTTGGGTGTTTTTGTTTAGGTGGTTTCCTTTTGGAGATTTCCTTTAGAGGGTTTCTCGTTCTATATGTTTTGTTTTCGTGGTAAAATCCGCAAGAAAACCAAATCTATGGTGCACGTCTAGCAATCGGAGGTTTGGAATTTCACTGGGCAGAAATTTGGGGATGCTTCGCACAATTCGAGCAGACAAAATCCCCACGCAGAAGCAACGATCAAGATAAAACCAACAACGAAATGCCAAAAAAAAAAATAATAATCCTAAGCACCAAAACAATTGATGTTTTGACTTGTGCTGTGTTTTGTAAAGGAAAAAGTCGACAAGTATCTTCTTGCACTGGAACGTGTTTGTTTAATGCTAGGAGCAGTCTTTGGTACGGGTGGCGACGCAACGGAGAAAAGATAAACAAGTCGTCAAAAAGATAGCAGCGTGAGAAACCACGTTATACAGAGGACAAAGGACGTCCTCATTACGTCGGTGGGTTTGTTTGCACCATGTAGGATAGGCTGGTGGAAGTTGCGTCCGGAAAAAAAGGTTGGGTGGCAGTGTACGCAGTATGTGCAGTATGTACACTATATGCAGTGCGTTTGATCTGGGATTCAGTCCGTGGTGGAGTAGGGGAAAAACAACAGGGGGTATGCTTTCGTTGATCAATTGCTCTGTTTCTGAACCCCACTTGATGGCTCTTCAATTACACTGCAAAATACTCAGAAAAATAATATTTGGGGTTATGGAAAAACCTTCCCGCTACACATCTTTTTGTTCTAGTAAAGCCAGTTGCGAAAACGACCGTGTGCCTGTATCGCTGTTTATCTTTGGCGCGAAGGACGGTTTCTACCCACCGTGTTCAGGCCTGGACGGCATAGGCGGGGCCGACCAAAATCATGTGCAAATGCCAGATACAAATGTTGTGTGCCACTGCATGTAGAGGTGAAAGACGGCTCCGGGTTGATTATCAAGAGGTTGGTGTTCATGTTGATGGGATTGGTTTCGTCTTGGTGGTTTGGTTCAGTGGTTTGGTTCAGTGGTTTGGTTCAGTGGTTGTGTTTTTGGCAACGCCATGCTTTGGAGTTCGTTTTAGAGACTGGAAGGTAGTGCACCTGAGGATGCACCTGGAAAGGCACCTGCTAGCCGGGACACTCTTTAAAGATTCACTTGTGCATCCCCACTAAAGGAAGGCACAAAAATTGTAGATATTATTTAAATGATTTGAAATTTTTTTACAAAAAAAAAGAATAAAAAAAAAAGAAAGAATAGAAAAAAGAAAGACCAAAAACCAAAAACCAAGAACAGCTGGGAGAAAATCTACCGCAAGTTGAACAGTGCTACATGTGGTGTTATGGACGGCCCGACGCGTTTAACAAGGTCGCACGACCCAATACAAAATTTGTAATGTTCTTTACTTGTTCTTCATTACATATATTAAGGTATAGTGTGGGACTTTCTTCACGTTTGCGGATTCGAGTTATTCTGGTTACATAGTTTTCCAGCTTATATCTTTTTCGAGATTGGTTCTCATCAATGGTGAAAGCTCTCCGTCTCCAGGACTCGCACCTGTGCTATAGGGCTTCGACCGGCCCTGATCCACCAACAGGACAGAGCATCAATGTTAGGGTAAAGTGGTATACTACAGATGATTAATATTTACCTTTGATAGTGACAAGAGAAACTCTTCCAAACTTTTTCTCCTTCGTAGCCAGAATAATTTTCCGGAAATACCTGACAATAGTTTGGGACGGGGAATATTTTGAAACGCGGATCACATGTAGACTTAGTGCGTTAAAGTTACGCAAAACACCTTAGCGATTGCGAAATACGTTTTGTTTCTTTAAAAAAAAATACATATATTTTGATGGGATTTTCAGAATTTTAATTTAGTTCTAAGAAACGACTGGTCATCTTTTCTTAGGTCGGAAAAAGGCGGAAATCTTTATATCTCCCGTATTATTCTAGCCGTAAAGACAAGGTTGAGCCGATCTAGAACCTTTACGCGGGTACGATGCTCCATGCTCGATTGAAGTTTGCAGTGTTGACAGATCGTGGAGATTTAAGTTTGGCCATAAAACAGGCTGGGGTTTACTTTCAAGACGTTTAATCGCTCTTCAAAAAAGAAGTTTGAAGCGAATTTTCTGGGGTTGTTTTGGTCAGAGAAAATGGAAACAAAGTTTGTCATGTTCTGCCAACCAATTACGTATTTTTTTTGGAGCTCTTATATTAGGCAAGGACTTGGAAACTCAAACCGAAATATTCTGAAATACCCTTCCCAAGACAAAAAGGATTTTTTGTCTTTTAAACTCCCCGAGGGAACTTTGTTTCAGCTAGTTTCCCATGGAAACATACTCATTTGGCTATTCCTGATACGTAGTTCCTCCAGTAAAGGACACATGGTCACAAAGAAAAGAACCATTTAATACCAAGAAACGTTCAAAATGTTGGTAACTCTGAAATGGCGGGTCCTTTGTGGTGTTGAGGAGTATACCGCCAGTGAACATCTTCAAGAGCTCGTGATACTTTGATATTAACAACTTTTACCAAAGTACTATTACTTATCTACTATGTCGGAAGTACTATAAATAAACTACCGATTATGAACCGCTTTTATCGAAAAACTTTCACTGAAGTTGAATAAGTCCTTAATTTTCTTTTATTCGATAGACCAAAGGCGGAATTTCCAGGGCTCACATTCTTCCCATAACGATAATTCAAATGGGACGTTCTACGAACCCATCCTTCATAGTACTCAAATATTTCTTGAGTGTCAAAAATTTGTATTGAGGATATTACCACGGAAACCTTCGTAAGCAATGAAAAAGATCAGAAAGTTTTCACAAATCATATGCGACTTTTGTATTATACTTAGTAATTCTGCATTGTAGTACTTCAGGTATTCTTACACCGGTTTGGCATTGTGTATAGCTTGAAGCACACAATCAAACTAATGCTTTGCCACTTGAGTAGAACCAACCAAAGCCTCCTAAGGACATTAGTGAAGAGGCCTTCACTCCATATGTAAGTGAATGGAAGTAACGTTGTGTAACATTGAAGGGCTGTTCCATTGTAGCGAATGATTTTGTGAGTTGAATGAGATGGATTGAAAACGAGAATCGCAAATTAGATGCAAATGCGATCATACGGCCAAAGGTGTTATTAAAAGCTCTCAACCCACAAATTTGGCGTTTAGTTAAATATGTATATAAAACAATATTCTATGACGGCAACATTAAACACTTGTTGTGTGTAAGCATGAGGAACGTATACGGTGCATGCTTTGGTACTCACATTAATCAATTGCATTCAAATGCATCAGACCTCCTTCCCCCGAGTTACAAGAGAAAACAGAAAGAGAAAAAAAGTGAGGAAAGCGAAATATATAAGTATTAGTCAGAGTAACAAGAGTCTATACGTACGTCGGCGCTACGGAATAGGCTAATGAATGACTCAAGATACACAGTGGCAAAAACCACCGAGGTTGACAATCCCAAAAATTTGGGAAAGTGGTTCCATTTGAGTGGCGACCACCGTGGAATAAAAGTATATTTATCCTAAAATGTGACCAACCAGTTCATATCATGGAAAGTCGAGGTGTCTGGGTGATGAGGTTAGTCGGTGATGAGGTTAGTCGGTGATGAGGTTAGTCGGTGATGAGGTTAGTCGGTGATGAGGTTAGTCGGTGATGAGGTTAGTCGGTGACTAGTTAGCAAATGGGAGAAATAGGGTATCTGTAACCGATAAACCATCTTCCTAGTGGATTCAAGCGGATACAATGAAGAGAACCCCTGCTTGTCAGGAGGCCATTATGGAGTCCCTTCCAGGACCCACTATGCGAAAGAGTATATAATCTAACACGGACTTTTTATACAAACCCTGTCTTGTTCCCTTTCCCATGAACAATATAAGGAAAGAAATTTGCATGCAATACTAATTTTAAATCATTTTTACATTTGAAATTAAATACTTGAAAAACAAATGACAGAAAACAAATGACAGAAAACAAATGACAGAAAACAAATGCCAGAAAACAAATGCCAGAAAACACGTTTAAATATCCTTTCGCGCAACAACCCCATATTTCAGGGCTGGGTATACTCCCGAGGCTGGGTTGGCCCCACGACATTCAGCCTAGCCTGGGCGCGCACGACATTATCACGATGTCGTGCCCCGTTGGAAAAAACAAGCGAGAAAAGAGCGGAGAAAAAAAGACCGTTTGCCTCTTCTTCTATTAGAACCTATATATCTGAACGTTTTCCCCCCGTATATGTCTACTATCCAAAACTTAAATTCATTTGGTATGTTAACAAGCATGAACACTTGGTCTGTGTAGATCGAGCAATTATTTTGGGGTGATTTCCCATTTTTGAACCATACTAACAAAACAGATCCCTTCGCCGACACAGGTGATTCTGAAGCTCAGGAGACCAACTATATCCACATCCGTATCCAGCAGCGTAACGGTCGTAAGACCTTGACGACTGTGCAGGGATTGCCCGCCGAGTACGACTTGAAGAAAATCTTGAAGGTTTTGAAGAAGGACTTTGCCTGTAACGGAAACATTGTCAAGGATTCGGCTTTGGGTGAGGTTATCCAGTTGCAAGGTGATCAGAGAGTTAAAGTTTCGGAGTTTTTGATTGGTCAGTTGCTGTTGCCAAAGAAAAAGATCAAGATCCACGGTTTCTAAGCCCCTTATCGTTGCTATGCTGGTGCGTGGCGTTGGGTATGCCGTTGTTTTTGCGTTTATAGTCGCAAGTAGTCAACCGTTCCTGGAAGGATAAGACTAAGAGTAGAAACTATGAATGCGATGTTCTGCTGGTTCGCCGAGACACAAGAATCTCTGTGTGTGTCCTTGTCGCTATTTTGAATTTTAAATCTCACTTAGCTCGTGCTTCTCTAGTCCCTAAATACTACACCTACGCTAATTACGTTTCACTTCTAGTTACCCATAAATGCATGTATTTTCTGGTAAATGGGCTTTTTGTGGCCCTTTTGTGGCAGTAATCATCAATACTCAAGTGTCAAGAACACCTTTGATGTGATGTGCAGCGGCAGAGAAGACCCAACCTCTTTCTTATCCGGCAATAATATACGAAGACATTAGGATGGAATACAACGTCACAAGCAGACGTCAAAACCCATTCCATAATAACCATTTCATATAAATTTGGATCTGTTTTGTAGTTTTGGCATTTGATGGTAGGATCTTAGCTTATCGAGTGGCGATCAGTGCGCACTGTGGTCCGCATGGTTAAGGCATCTCCCATGGTAAGGCATCTCCGCACCTTCACTCCACCAGTTCTCAAGATATATAGTGTATTCAAAAGAAAGAACCACAAAAACCCCAAACAACCACGTCAACATCACATTCATTATCAACATCACACACTATTCAACATGCCCGGTGACCTTAACCTAAAAAAGTCATGGAACCCAGCGCTCATGAAAAACCAGAAGAAGGTCTGGGAACGCGAGCAAGACGCACTTAAAGAGCTCCAGACAATTAAACAGCGACAGAAGGAAATCGCTCAGGAACGTGAAAAGGAGGAAATGCTTCGTCTTCAATACGGAAGCGATCCTTCCAGCATGCCCACCAAGGATAAGCTTGAGCTCAACAAGCTTGGCTGGATGTATAATGACGGGCCTAAAGACGCCCCTCTGGAAGACCCGGAGACAGGATTTCGTGAGGTCGAGGAGGATTTCTTGGCCAAGTCGGATGAGATGGAGCAACTTCTTCGAGGAAATAAGGCCGTGCGCACATCTGTTGCTAGTAGATTTGATGCTGTTGCATCTGTGGGTGCTCCCAAAACTCCTTCAGCAAGCTTGAGCGATGATCCACTTGTGATGATTCGCCGAGAACATTTCAAGCGCAGGTGCGACGCGAGAGAAAGGTCACCAGATCGCCTCCGTGGCGAGAGTCGAAAACCCGATAATAGACATTCTCACCGATACAATAGGGAAAATGGCCGGGAGAGAAGTAGTCAGCGCGATAGAGACGGTCATCGACGCAGCGATAGCCGTAGGGATAGGTATTCACACCGCGACGGAGATAGAAATCGCGAAAGAGACTCCAGTCGTGACAGAGATTCACATCGTGACAGAAATTCACATCGTGACAGAAATTCACATCGGGACAGAGATTCACATCGGGACAGAGATTCACATCGGGACAGAGATTCACATCGGGACAGAGATTCACATCGTGACAGAGATTCACATCGTGACAGAGATTCACATCGTGACAGAGATTCACATCGTGACAGAAATTCACATCGTGACAGAGATTCACATCGTGACAGAGATTCACAGCGGGAAAGAGGCAGACAGCAACGCGACCATTGAGGTAAAAATGAAAGATAGCACGAATCATCTCATAATTAAGGCCATCCCGATCAAACCACTCCCGTTATCCTAATGAGGGACCATCACAAAGAAAACATCAAAAAAGGAATTCCTAGGAGCCGAATCTCCAAAAGCACAGCTCAAAGAGAATGAACTTATCAATGAATACCTAGTTTTCCCATCATTCAATTAAACAGAGGAGTATTTCATGTAACCCGGTTGAAATTCTGAAATGATCACATCATTTGACCTTGTCGGCTCCCAAATATACTTGGTAATCCCGGCCATAAGATGCACCATTTACCGTCCATTGGTATGTAACAACGGTCGAGCTTCTCCTCGCGAAAGTCACCAGCGTAGGCAATTTCATTTTAGATATAGGAAAAAGCATGGGAAACCACGAATTGCAATACTCTAACTTCCCCTGGTCTGGTTTAATACCTATACGGTAAGGCCCATATAAAACTGCTTCGAAGTACCCACAAAAGGCATTGATGCTATCGTTTGCCTCGGTCTGAAAGGAGAAACTATGATTTCGGGATGTGCTATTGTGACCAGGATAGACATACTCAAACACTTGAACAGGATCACAAACGGGGAAGTAACTGTTTAGTCTGGCAAGGTAAGGGCGACCCAAGTATTCCTTAGTTAGGATGTCGGTGTATATCGGCTGGACATAGCTCCGAAACTCTTGCGGGATCATGACAGGGGAGAAGTCTTGAAAAATGTCCAAGATCTCTGGGGCCGCCTCGTTACATCCGAAGGAACCTAAGAGCTCAGAAATAACCAAATCGAATGAAGACAATCTCGATCGAGAAAGTTCTCGCACATCACCTATCACCAACTCAACCTTTGGGCCGTATTTATGACACAACTCCACAAGAGTCGGGTGACATTTGGGGTTTTTCTCAATAGCAAGCACGGTGTCGCAGGTGCGAGCAAGTTTCATTGCAATAGATAACAAAGGTCCACGACCAGGACCAATGACAAGTATATTGATCAGATCATGGATCTGGCTCAAGTCCGAAAGGGCCAATTCAATCGCGCATTCATACTGGGCGTACTTCGTGCGGTCTTTTTCGAAAGTCTGATAAACATCAAGATCCATATCCACCGAGAGCGGCTGAAGAGGATCTATGAGAGTATCGGAGAAAGGCAAAAGTTTTTGTCTACACAACGACAGCCAATATGTGTATGGTTTCAATGGACTTACTTCTTGTCCGAGAAGAAGCACTGGGAAAGAAGACTTGTTTAAAAGAGAGGCAGCGTCACTATCAAATGTAGATACATTTAGTGCTTCAGCAGACGAGACATACACCGCCATGTACTTCAAGCACTTATAGCGCCGAAGGAAATTTTCGGAAATAGCAGTGTTTAGTTCAACGACCAACTTTGGGTTCTCTGAGTTCTCATAAGTATCTTGTAGCATTGAATAGTAACAAAGATCCTCAATTACAGGCACTATTATGGCAGTTTGACGTGGAACAGAACTTAATGTTTTGTGAAACTCATCAAACCTTGTCCAAGTAGGAATTCTAACGAGCACAGTGATGTCTGGCCCGAGGCTTGGGTCTAAGAGCGCTTTCATGAGACAATCCAAAGAAGAATATGGGGGATTAAGAATGACATGGGAGGCATTAAGCGGTGTCTTTGAAGCCAAAGGGATCAGTGGAGTTATGCTGGGGATGTAGAAATTGGCATTGGCTGCAATTGGTTTGCAATCATTGAGGACTATACCGAACGGCATCGTAATCAGTGGAAGGAAACCAAATTTAGTATTGTTGGGTCGGAATCTCAGTGCGTTTGTTTCTTTCCTTTTTTAGATTTTTGGGCAATATCAAAGTTATTCAGTATATTGTCATCCTATAAGAGCTTTTACCTGATGACTTTGCCCTGTATTTGGGGTATTCGAGCCTATGCTTCCTGGGCCAGAATATATTCCGAGACAACATTCTGAGGCTTCCGCACGTCACAACCACGCGACGATTCGAAGTTATACATGGGCGCATAAATAGTGCCTTGGAGTATTATTCTTTCCCAAAACTGGATTAAAGTTAGTGAGCCAATGATTTCTGAATCTTCATAGAGCACGTCTTTTCTGAATTATATTTGGTGACAGAAAATACATTTCTGAGAGTGTCTCGACTTGCAAGTAAAGGTCGAATTCATCTTTTGTCCTGGTAAGAGAAACCGGCATATACACCCAACAAATCATACGTCGAGTAACATCTCAAGGAGGGTAAATGCGCAACTGTATGCGACGAAACCAAAAAAAAGCAGTCTTTACATCATCTAGCGGTATTTCATTTGTCGTACTAGCCATAATATGCCTCTCGAGAAGATCTTTTGGCCGTTGATCTCTATTCAATTGGACACATCGGCACAATGGGACAACATCGGGCTTTTTCACGAGTGCATACAACACAGCCTCTTCCGTGTATTACCTATCGGAATTGTCCTAGCAACGGGTGTTCGACGGTTCGGGCATCAGACGTGAAAACCAAAAGGGTAGAAGGTCAGCCATAGGGGGATGTCAAATCTGTACTTGTAGGCTTCTCTCCCTCAATTTATATTTTCAGAGTATCACCGACAAACCCCGGATAAAAAAAAGCAGACGAAGACCAACTTTCCTCAAATACGAGCCAGACTTAGGGATGAGGAATTGTTGGCAGGGTGAGGGTTTTACCAGTGAAAACCATAATCTTGGTAGACACACGACTTGACGCCCATCGTGAAAATATTTCCACGATGCGGATATCAAGCGGGCTTTCCTTTGCTTCTTTACCGATTAAGTGAATTTTTACATAGGACTAGATACACAGGTGGACGTACGCTCATATAAACAAGCGGAACCACCTCTAAACTATCGGCATCCTGTAAAAGCGAAACGCATCTAACTAATTGTTGTCATACATTCCAACAGATTAGAAGTCAAATCCTACGAACTCGCCACACAATGGTTCCATCAAACCAGGAAGAGCCCGATGATTTAGCAACGATGCAAAGAATCCTCGGACCACGCTTTAACCGGGAGAAACTCACTGAACTCAGAATATCATTATTAGTTGAAGAAGAAATAGGTGACTCGAAGCTCACACCAGAATCGTTGCCGGACGAGTTACCAAAATTGAACGAAGGGGAAACTGAAAATGAAGTGTCCGACCAGCAGTTTGAAGCATTTTCTAAAACATGTCATCAGAAATTTAACAATGAGATTTGAGCACATGGAACCTTTATCATCAACAACTGCTTACAAATGGCGCGAAGTTCTCGGAAACATTTTCAAGATTTACAAGGACTCACAGAAAATCTTAACAACCAAAGATTACCAGACAGCAAACTTTGACGATTGTAAGGTCTTCTGGGGAAATACAAGATTTAAAGGCGAATACAACGTACTTCACGCTGCCGAATCCTTAGATGAAGCAATCGTGACCCATTTGAGACAAAAGAAAATCATTGATGTCTTGAATCGGTTTGAAGAATTGAGCGCAAGAGACATATGGATCGAGGTTTGCACGTTGGCAAATGACTCAAGAACTGAACCATATGCGAAGTATTTCGACGACTGCATTACCTTCTGGTCACACATAGGGCCAGACACCATAGAAGACGCTCTTACCGAATATTACGCACTTATGAAGAGAAGATACGATGATAAGTTCGTAAAATTCATGGAAAGTCAAGGATTCCCGATGTACGTCATGTGGATATACTTTGGAAAGACAGCCATGGGAAAGACACTCTTGAAGACTCTAGCATCCCAACACGAGTCATATAGATCTGAAACTAACCCCAAACCAATCGAGGGCACGCATACCTTCTACATGAAAATCAGAACATGCTCAGTATGGAAGAAGGGTATCGCGGACCATAATGAAGAGGCCACAAATCAGATCCAAAATAGGAAGAGAATCCAGAACGACAACGCCGTGTATATCCCAAACACCAAGAGGATGCACATAACGGAATTCGGAAGTGCTCCTCCACTCTCCCCACTAAACACAACACCTATTGGGCAAAATAAGAACGAATTGAATCCATAAGAGGATGTGAACTATGTATCCGCGCAAACAATGTTGCGAAACCACATCACAGAAAACACATCTCAGCCGATAGGATTCATTACCGAGTCCACTCAGATACCATGGGGTCAATCATTGGAGACAAAGGACGCCAAATATATGTCACCATACTCGTTGATGAACACACACGCTATCTCGAAAACCAAAATTACACACCATTATTGAACTTTATTTTTGAGCACGCAAACTACATGGCAAAGCACTTCAAACCAAAAGACAGGGAAACATTAACACAACACGCCTACCACAAAATCAAAAACCCGGACACTGATTACAAAAACTACTGGATGTTTGTGGTGAATGTGATTGTCAAGTTCAAAAGAGTGCAAGAGGTAAAGAACAGCTGGTACAGAGTACAGAAAGTTTCACAACACAGTCAAGGGAAGCTACCTCAGGCACCATGGGGAATCTGGCGGATATAAAGTCTTAGTAAATTTTACAAAGGTGATCACCACCAGGGACGTAAAATTCTTAAGCACGATGGATAAGTTGTACGAATATTTTGAGAAGGTTGACCAGATGAAAATTGAAAGAATTCATCCAGACAAAGATATGCTTGAACAACTCGAGCAATCCATTGACGTGAGGGAACATTTATTCCATCGCTCAATCAAAAATGTGGAACCAGAACAGGGCAACATAACTGAGGAAATTGATGCGATAGAAACTGAACCTTTACGGAAGTTGTGGAAGACTCGTACAGAAGTGGACATGTCGTAGTACCGAATCAGTCAAACATTGTTACGACGGTGGAAGTACCAAACGAACCTCCACAGAAGCACTTGTCATTTATTCTCCAGCCTCCGGAAAAGTGTGCAGATCAGAGCAATCCGACCAGGGTGCCTCGGCAGCTCCTGGAAGGTGAGTTCGACAGGGATCGAGATAGTGCACTGACTAGTATAGCGGGGATTAGTCTGATGGGGCTAGAAACCTCAAGGGCTAATACAAATTCTGATATTAGGGGTCGTACTGCGGATCCCACCCAACCCGTTACAGACGATTCATCGGAAATAGAGATCGAAGGCGAGCGGGTGCCGCTTGTACACGGGGATGAAAATGGTATCAATCACACATCGCTAGTCCTGAATGTACCCGGCTCGAATGTTCAGGATGATGGACATGATTAGAGGGAATCCCCCATCTGATCGAGGAAGTATCATTTGATTCCTTGACTCCACCGGGCGCCATTAGCCCGGGAGTTCTGGTACACGATGGGGCAACTTCCACTTCGGGACCAGTGACGACGAAGCCAGCGGTGTACCTAGTAACGAAGACACGGTAGGAAGTCCCGAAGATGGAGGAAATAAGCCGAGTACACCAGAGCCTATCCAGTACAAGGGAATTCTCACGCTGGATATCAGACACGAACCACTGGAGGTGACTGAGGGAAATACTAACGTATATAGCTACAGGATAAAGCTGGCAGAGAGGTACGGATGCCCAAGAAGTATCCCATGTCGGAATGGGAAGTACCGGTACCTAAGAGGTTTGTTGATCGCAATGGCCACGACGTTGATGCACAGGGACGTTGATGCACAGGGACGTTGATGCACAGGGACGTTGATGCACAGGGACGTTGATGCACAGGGACGTTGATGCACAGGGACGTTGATGCACAGGGACGTCGATGCACAGGGACGTCGATGCACAGGAGACGTTGAGGCACAAGAGACGTCGAGGCACAGGAGACGTTGAGGCACAGGAGTTGAAGCGAATTAACAATACTAGGATGAGACACAACAACACCGAAGCATGGAAAAAGGCAGAAGACGAGGAACTTCAAAAGTTCAGAGAGATGGAGGTTTTGAGGTCAAACCAATCCCGAAGGATGAACCAGTTAGTGGGTATGCACACACAAGAAAGATTATTATGAAGGGTGCAGTATTCAAAGCCAGATGCGTTATTCTCACACTTTCCCAGTTGGCAACAGAACTCAACTATCCCATTCAGCATTTGGACATAAAGCTGGCCTATCTACACGCGACACTACCACCAGGGGAAGAAATATATGTCAAGCCATCACCAGGCTACGACACGGAAGGTGAGTGTTGGCTATTTAAGAAGTCAGTTTATGGGATGGAACAGTCAGGTTTCGAATGGTATATGTTCCTAGCACCAAGGCTTGAACTGTTGGGACTCAAAGCAAACGATTTAGAAGAAACCATATTCGTGAAACAGACCGAGCTTGGAAGGCTCATGATGGCACTCGACGTGGATGACTTGTTCCTAGTTGCCGAAAACGAACAAATTTCTTGAAGACCTCAAGAAGGACCTAGAGAAGATGTTTGACCTAAAATACTTTGGCCCTGTCTCAGAATACTTGGGAATCGAATTCACAAGGGTACCAGAAGGATACTCAATGTCACAGTACAAGTATTTAAAGGAATTGGTTGAGGATTTCAAATCACATGGAATGAAACCACGCCGATCACCTATCAAGGTGGATTAAGGTGGATTATGATGGATACAGTTGGAACAATAAGGACGGAATGAAAGGAAATTATGCGGGAAGCTTCATAGTTGAGACATCCTCGGGTGCATATTTTGCCCCGGAGACTGACGCAAAACTGATATCGGGTATGGCCGTATATGTAAACAGGAATCTCGTGAAATGGCTTAGCAAGAAGCAGAAGAATATCACTCGAAGTACAGCTACAGCAGAATGAGTCGCATTATCGATCGCTGAAGATAGGACGGTACACCTAGTCCAGTTCATGAAAGCACTAGGGTACAACGTCAGTGAAGTAAGGTTATATGAGGATAACCAGGCGGTGATATCATGTTGCCAGAAGAAATTCATATCACATACAAGGAAGATGGTCGATATAAGAATGAAGATAATAAGGGAAAGACTAACGGAGAAGTACTACAGTCTAGAATATGTTGCATCGATGTTGAATATCGTTGACATGTTCACTAAAGCCTTAACAGTAGCGACATACGAGGCGATGATTGAACGTTTGTTCTTACAAACCAATGAGGAAAAGGGAACGACAAAAGATCCTCACACTGCCGGAAATTGAATCGAATGTGTGTTAAGCAAACATAGGAAACTCAACACATACGAGACAATGTCAAGGGAATGTTGGCAGGGTGAGGGTTTTACCAGTGAAAACCATAATCTTGGTAGACACACGACTTGACGCCCATCGTGAAAATATTTCCACGATGCGGATATCAAGCGGGCTTTCCTTTGCTTCTTTACCGATTAAGTGAATTTTTACATAGGACTAGATACACAGGTGGACGTACGCTCATATAAACAAGCGGAACCACCTCTAAACTATCGGCATCCTGTAAAAGCGAAACGCATCTAACTAATTGTTGTCATACATTCCAACAGGAATTCTTACTGCGTCGCAGTCGCGTGAGTCCACGCGCGCCGGTTGTGCCGGAAGAAATAAATGCTCTTTGGAACACGCCCAGGAGTTAGATCTGATTGTCATAAAAAAAAACAGATACCCCCACACGTGTCAATTAATAGAGGCCACATAATCAACCATTACATTGAAGTATCAACACATCCTTTCGACTCTTAGAAATCATAAGGATCAGCCCAAGTTGACAATAACAAACTTTTCAAGTGTTTCGTTTTTTGTTTTTTTGTTTTTTTTTCCACACTCCGCTACCTGATTTCCCACACATCTCGCCAATGAGCAGCAGGCCTAGATATCTCACGGACTCTGAGAGAGCCAAAATCCTCGAGTTTCTGGATATGATCCATTACTCTCCTCGGTATAACGATGATTATAACGAGTACAGACACGTCATGCTCCCCAAGAACATGTTAAAGGCGATTCCACAAGACTATTTCAACCCGGAGACAGGTACCTTGCGAATCTTAATGGAGGAAGAATGGAGAGGTTTGGGTATCACACAGTCTTTGGGTTGGATACACTATGAGACGCATGCCCCAGAGCCACACATCTTGTTATTCAAACGCCCAATTAATTTTGAGCAGTAGAATCATTTCGAGGGGGCTTTTCTTTCCCTTATGGGCCCATTCGGTCGATGCCGTACTTGTCGTGTAGTGTGAAGAGACAACCATGCGACCCAAATTTGCGACGTAAGTGATAAAAAGAACATATGTGAAGAAGGCATTCAGAGAAAAATGAGAAGACGAAAAAAAGGAAGCATAACTTCAGGATTAGAGATCAAATAGAGACGCAAATATACAACCAAGATTGCTATTGAAGCGAACCTTTGCACTATAGCAACATGAGATCCTTTTTTTTATTATGACTTCGCTTATTTACTGAAAGAAAATTGCCGTCAACCGCTGCTTGTGGTGACCGAACACCTCGAACGGTCGCAGGCTCGAGCAGACTCCTTGTATATTTAAACTGATTGGTTTTAATATTCCCAACATTTTTCAGCACTTCATTTCTTTTATCACCGTACCCCTCAGTACCCCGCTATTTTCCCCCGGAATATAAAAAGGGTGTCTGTTGCTCTCCCTTTTCAGATTTAATTCTTTTTTTTTGTGTTTTTGCAGCACTGTGCGTTCGCCCTGTCTCAGCCCTGGCACCGACTCGCATCCCCACAAACTCTCCCGTGCGCATCCATTTTCACGCGTGAAAGCTACTCAAGCTTTCTCTACCCAAACCCTAAATACGCCGTCCTAACTCGTGATGAAATGGCTAGTCAATACGCCCGTATATCCCTGTTGGAACTTGACCAGTTTCTTACAGATGTACACAAAAATATTGAACATGATGCCGCGCACGACGACCTGACTGACTTCAAGAAATTGGCGATCTTCTTATTCCGTTTTGCCAGCGCCAAGCTCTCTGTGTTAAAAACAAGCGCCGATACGGAGGCTCTCACCTTTGTTTCAAGAATATTTACCGCCATTGAGTTGGTGCTTTCAAAGCGCAAATCTTTGCTAAATACTGATATACAGCCCACAGAGCTTCATCTGATTTACGCCGACGCGCCCGGTGTCCATACGCGACCTTCTACGCCTGTTGTCTTTTTTGAATGGTCTGTGGAGTTTGCTGTTCAGTGGCTCTCTCAATTTCCAGAAAACATAGAGCTCACAAATACGATAAAACTGTTCTTGATTGGGCTCATTAATATCGTCACTGTTCGTGTTCATGGACTAAAACATAAGAAAATTCTTCGCACCAAGTTGCTAGTCTTACTTGAGTCAAATGTTGACAGGTTGTACAAGCATGTGCTGTCCAACGGATCTCGCGTGGTTCATCCTTTGGGGTTTGGCCCCCTACTTTCTACAACGATTCATTTGTTCACCATTCTTAATGACTATGATATCTCTTCAAAGTTAATCTTACACACTTCATTCCACAAACATCGTTTTGAAACATACGCCAAAAAATTATCCTTTGCAATGTCAACAGCTAATATAATATCAGATGAATCATTGACTTCTGAGGCCAGCTTCAGGCTTTTGGATACCTCCAAGTCAGTTCTCCTTCTCAATCTTACTTCAAACATTCTTTTGGATAAAACTACGCAATGGCCTCAGATCGAGTCGGTTCTTCGATGGATTCACCAGCATTTCAGCAAAATTAAAATAGCTCATACCTCCTCCTTTTCTAAAATGAATCTGTACAATAGGGTGACATGCATTTCTGTGATGAAAATTTTTATCTTTTGCCAACTGCGAAATTCCCTTTCAAATTTCTTTAATTCGTTTCTTATGTCTCTGTTTGATTTCACTGAATTGTTATCGACCGACAAAAAATTCCCTTCGGTTATTTCGAAAACTTTGCAATTGCTTCATATCCAGAACAAGTTATTGGTGGAGCCTTCTTCAATTATATTGGTTACACCACCCACTCCGTTCCTGGATCCTGAACTTGATGAATTGCGCAGTAATATTTTACTGATGGATGATAGAGGCATAGTGAAGCAACTCGAGTTCATTATCGATAATGCTCAAACTTATAAAAGCTTCGTCTCACGGAAAGTTGTACCTGACGGGCTAGATTACTCTTCCATAAGATCTTGGCTCAAATACCTCACCACCCTTATCCAAACTAAGCTGGATCGCCCTGAAAATCATATTTTGGAGGACAGGTCCACCCTATACTCTTTAATATCAGTTTTAAGAGACGTACCGTGCATCATTGCTGGTGACTTCGACTTTGTTTCAGGCCAATGCATGCACTGCACCACCTTGTCCAACAAAAACTTGTATGACTCAATATCTGTCAAGAGAAAACAGATTTCAGAAGTCAACGAAGCCATGGTATTATACTCGGTGGTGTTTTGTGAGTATTTGCTCAAATCGAAGAATGAGTTGTTGTTTAATGATCGGTTGTTGGCCACAAATTTTCTTCTTGCGCTATTTAATTTGTTGGCAACTTACCGCCTTCCAGATCGTGATTGCAAACCTGACCATCCCACTATAAAATTTGTCCTTAGGTGTCTTGCGAGTCATGATAATAGAGACGTTAGAATTTTGGCAGCACGACTTGTACCGCTTTTCTTGATCCGCGAAGTTGATCAAAATCTGGAATCATTATTCAAAGCAATTTATGGTACTTTGTCGAGAATCAAATATAGTTCGTCGCGAGGAAATGTGCATATGGCAGAATCTACAATGTTAGCACTATCGGAGCTTGCGATAATAAGTGATGGTGAATGGCTCTGTGTCATTTTCATAAAATTGATCTTGTCATTGAGTGAGTCTAATGATCAACACGTCAATCTTGCTTACAACAGCATTCTTTACATCGGTTCTGCTAAAGCTATGACCCCCTACAAACTTCTTTCGCCGTATCTTCCTAGTATTGCTGAGAGAATCATTCAAAACACCCATTTATTTACTAGGTTGACCGAATTACTTGGAATATCGAAAAAATACTTTCTCAGCAACACTCGCGAGTACACGACGCCTAGACTCTTGGAATACTACAAACATGATTTCATTGAGGAGATTGCAGTGGCCTCAAACATGGAGAAAGTTAAGCTAGTCACAAAACTATTGCCCCGTATTATCGCCACATATCTATGCAAGGATGATCACAATGACGCGAAATATATCGTGAGTGTTTTGAGTAACGTGAGCCCTAGTTATAGGTCTGTCTCGATCTCAGAGCTAGTGTCCAATGTGGGTGCCGTGCTTTGGTTTATTTTGCTACAGATGGAAGTGAATGAAGATGGCACTATGAGGAACGAATCAAAAATTCATCGGGCAATTATTTATATTGCAAAGATTAGTTGGTCAAAGAAACCAGAGCATGCATCGTCTGAACAACCCCCTTCTGAGAATCTGTTTGATTACATCAGTTTTATTCTACAGGAGCACGTGCTCGAGCTTGTTCAGAAATTTTCTGAAATTGTGCACCAAATCAACGGTATTAAGCCATATTTGGAAAAGGTAAGCTCGATAAAAGCAATTCAATTCCTCATCACCAAAAATATTGAAGCTGCAGCGTGTGCTTTGGGTCAGATTTCAACCTGTCTCCAGGCTGCGATGGATTCTCCATCTTTGGAATTGCATGCCCTCCAATGTTGGAATGTCCTTGTTCAAAAGTTAGATTCTCCGAAACTAGTCTCCTTATTTGACATTACGATATCTTTGATATTCCAAAAGTTCGATGGGTTCAGCTTAAGGTCAAAAACTGTCGCTGCTGAGATACTCGAAAGACTTTATCGGGAGATAACGGATAGGTACAATAAGTACGGTCCTTACTATTATTCGTATTCGTTTGTGAAGGACTTAGATAAGTTCTATGTCTTAGACACTTCTTCCAATGCAATGCTGAAACTTCGTAACACGGGAAGACCATTTCCCGAGTTGACTCGAAGATTGCAGACAAACAATAGAATTGTCGTACATCAAGCTTTGGATGACCTCATTAATTTGTCCAAAGCTTACCAACACAAGTGGCAAAGTGAAAGCTTGAGAGAGAGTGCGAGCGAAGGCGAGATTTCTAAGTTGGTCAGAACAGTGTTAGATCTTTCTGTCCAATTCAAGAATAAAGATTCACCTTTATCCAGGAAGTGCGCAGTAGTGTTGGCTAGTTTGGGCTCGCTTGATTCAAGCAAATTCAATTTCAAAACCATAAAATCTCAGATAATAATACTTCACGACTTTCAGGACTATCGAGAGAATGCTACATTCTTAGTCGACTTTATTCAGACTAAAGTCATCAAGAATTTTTGGGCGTCCAATGATCCAATGAGACAGCTATTTTCGGTATTTTCAATGCAGAGATTTTTAGAAGTGTTGGGGTTGGAACCATCGGTATTGCTGGATGAAAGCCAAGGTATCCGAAATGATGTCTGGAATTGCTTTTCTGAGGTCGACAAATCGACACTTACACCATTATTATCTTCGAGGTATTGTGCATCACCACCTCGATACGAACCTATCACATTTCCACATTTCAGATTTGGTATGAAGTATGAGAAGTGGTTGACTGACTTGACCACCGAACTCTTCCGCAGGCCCATATCAAGCTCTTTGACCCAAAAGAGTAAATCAAATTCAAACACTACCAAAAATATGATTTTTCGCACTTGTTCTATGCTAATTAGAGATGAGGAAATATCCATATCACTGTATTTGTTGAAGTATGTGGTCTTATCTCACATTGTGAGTGGTGATGAACAGGCTCGGAAAGATATACTTAGAGAGTTTTTGTCTATTTTGAATACAGACGCCAGCTTGAATACAGGGTCTGAGAGAACGGAGAATCTCAAATTATGTTATCAAAGCATTTTTGAGGTTTTGGACTATTTCAATGAATGGGTGTCAGCTGCCACACAAAGAATGAGTGATGTTACTCTCACTAAGGCAGATGTTTTATTGTTGAAATCCTGCCGGTTGGAGGTGTTGAAATTTCTCGAGGAAATCCCCACTGAACTCATAGCCTTTACATCTTCTCAATGTGACTCTTATGAGAGAACAATCTTGTATCTTGAAAAATGCTACAGGAATGAAAAGAACGAAGCCACAGACACGTTGGATAAACTTAACATCGCCAGTACATTGCAATCGGTGTACTCCAATATCGAGGATTATGATGCGTTGAACGGTGTTCTAAGAAAGTTTTCCACCAATAACTTGGCCGAGAAGCTCGATTCATTTCAATACAACGAAGACTGGTATATTGCACAAGAGTCTTTTCAGGTGCTTAGCAATATTGGCAGTGAAGATACGCGTGTTGACTGTAATACGAGATTGCTTAAATCTTACGCAAACCATGCACTATATGAGAAAGTTCTCTCGTCACTTGATTCACAAATTGGAAATGGCTCCATATCTCGCCTACCGATGGCTTGGGCGATGGTTGGTTTACAAGCAGCGCTTGAATCGGGAGATATGGACGAAGTAAGTAAATGGCATAGTGCTGCTGCAACAATTGGACGACCTCAGGATGTCGAGGATGTCGTGATCTTTGAATATGCCAATAGTTTGATGTCGCTTGTGAGACAAGACTGGGACACGTTTAGTAAGACTATTCAGGATATTTACACTATTATTGGGCAATCCTTGTCTCTGTCAATGTCATCGTCTTTCTCAAGAAATACCAAATTGATGAGGCAGTTACACATAATGTTTGATTCTTCACTTATTGTGTCTTCTGGAATGAATGATGCGATTATTCTGCAAGAAGAACTAATGCTGACATTGAGGGAGCGTATGAGAAATACTGACCTAGAGTTCAGTACTCAGTGGAAGATTTTATCAATGCACAAACTTTGTTTCAAAGTCACACAAAGTGATGATCATATTTCATCCATTTACTTGGCTTCGTCCAACATTGCTCGACAGCACAAGCGACTTGACATAGCCACTAAGTCAATTGTGAAGGCAATGGCGCTTAACGATCAAGAGGCATCAGTGGAATACGCTCATCTTTTATGGGAACAAGGAAAGCAGACAGAAGCCATTAAAACTTTGTCCGAGAATCTAGAATTTGGTAATTCAAAAAAGAGAGCACGCAGACAGCTACAATACGCATTGTGGCTCGATGAGTCGAGTCACTCATCTTCCGCTACAATCATTGAAGAGTACACGAAGGCTTATAGGCTCGACAGTAATTGGGAGAAGCCATTTTTCGACCTTGGGAAGTACTACAGTAAGATAATGGAGTCACAGAATGACCGCAGTGGTAACTACGAGAAACATATTATCCGGTTCTACCTCCATGCGTTGAAGCTAGGGACAACTTACATCTTTGAAGCCCTACCAAAATTGATTACCGTTTGGCTAGATTTTGCCCAGCGGCCCCCGAAGAACAAGGATGCTTCAAAGCGATTAAGCACGATAGTGCAAGATATCATTGACCAAAAAGACGAGATTCCAATGTATGTTTGGTTTACCTCCATCACACAAATTCTCTCAAGATTAACCCACTCTCATGATCCCAGTGTAAAGGTAATGATGGAAATTGTTGCCTCACTAATATCTACATACCCAAAGCATAGTCTCTGGTATACTTTGTCACATGTTAAGTCAAAAGATGCTACCAGAAGGAAGAGAGTAAGAGATATATTAAGTGACTTACGGAGTAGCCGGGGCCTTTCTGAGATTATCCGTGACGCTCAGGTGTTGTTTGAAATTCTCGAAGACCTTGCGGCTTTCAAAATTCCTTCGGGTCTGGAATTCAATAAGAAAAGGTGGCGGTTGTCTGAAGACTTCAATGTTCAAGACACCAAGAGACGGTTCACCTCTTTGGTAATACCCGTTAAATCAAATCTCGAAATACGCATCCCTGCCTCGGATTCGTCATGGTCTTCAAAAGGAAACAGAACAATTTGGAACGCATTCCCAAAGTCTGCTTCTATTACGTTTGACGGGTTTGACGAAGAAGTACATGTATTTCAGTCCCTTCAAAAACCTAAGCAGATCACAATACGAGGATCCGACAACCAGCCTTATAGGCTTATGGTTAAAAAGGATGATACCCGGAAGGATGCTAAAGTCTTTGAATTTACAAATATGATCAATCGATTGTTGACTACAAGTGTTGAGGCCAGAAAAAGGAATCTCATCATTGAGAACTATTCCGTTATTCCCTTAGCAGAAGATATGGGAGTGATAGAGTTTGTTCAAAATGTATCCACTATGAAATCAGTGATCAGTCTACAACAAAAGAAATCAGGTAATCCTGTCGATGAGAAAAGAACATTTCGGAAGATAGCCGAAGCACAAAAGATCGCTAAGGTACGTAACTCTTCTGAACAAAACCTGGACGATGGGTTACTCAATTTTTTTCACAATTTGTGCAAAGAAATAAAACCCGTTTTACATCAGTGGTTTATTGATCAATTTTCTGACCCGGCGGTTTGGTATTCAGCCAGAAATTGTTTCACAAGAACATCGGCAGTGATGTCGATTGTGGGGTATATCATCGGGTTGGGGGATAGACACTGCGAGAATATTCTTTTTGTGAAGAAAAATGGAGCGGCATTGCACATTGATTTTGATTGTCTCTTCGAGAAAGGTATCACTCTACCTACTCCAGAAATTGTGCCTTTTAGGCTCACCCAAAATTTGGTTGACGCAATGGGAATAACTGGTATTGAAGGGACGTTTCGGGTAACTTGTGAGGTTACTGGAACCTTAGTTCGCAACAACGAGGCATCATTGATGAATATTTTGGAGACTTTGATTTATGATCCTTTATTGGATTGGAAAACTCTGGAAAAGCCCCAGGAACATCTTAAAAAAGTACGCCGGAAGATCCGTGGCCTCTTGGACAAAGAAGGATTACCAATGAATGTTCATGGGCAAGTCGACTACTTGATTCAACAGGCGTCCTCGGAGCAGAATCTTTGTAGGATGTATGGTGGCTGGGCTGCCTATATTTAGGATATAAAAGCAAATGATACACTACACAAAATAACCATCCTTCAATACATTTATTTTACAAGGGAGCCGTAGATATAGCATGCACGGATTCGCTCTCATCCCCCAGTTCTGGTGGAGGCTTCCGCCCCACGACCGTGTTGACTCTGTTACCAGTAATTTGAACCATTGGCAGAGAGGTTGTCGGATAATCCATGAAATGATCCACGTGGCCCAAGTTTTCAATCGTACTCGAGTCATCGCGGTCAAGATTACCAGGGGATATCAAATGATGCTCAAGAAACTCTCCGTAGGGCTCTGCATCGGATTCAATCTTAACCTCTTCTTTTTGGTCGTTTGGACCCCTTGCTATAAGTTCTCTAGGCGGCAACTTTGGCGGAATTGGTTTCGCATCTACCGAGGAACCCAAAATAGGGGAAGCATTTACGTTTGTCACGGTAGCAACAATTGGCGAGGAGCTCAAAGTGGGCGATGAGTTCACATTTGGGGATGAAGGTATGTTTGGAGGGGTTATAAGATCGATAGTTCGTGGAGCTCTGACTTCGTCTTTTAATTCTTTTCCAAAGTCGTACAGAGAACCATCGGTAGCCTTTTCAGCGTCGGAATCAATAGTAGCCGTGGATTGTTTCCGTGTCCTTCTATTTGTGATCATTTCCGGTGGGTGATAATTGGATCCCACAACTGCAGACAGAGTGACGGCACTCGTCTTTGATGCGGTAGTTTTATCGCTTTTGGAATACCATTCGCCGAGTTTGCGAAGAGTGCTCATACCGTGGGAGGATTCGGCTTTAGGTGGGGGAGGTGACGTGCTGTCCCCTGGTAGCAATGAGACCGACAGACGCCTTTTGGGTTCGATAACTGATCCATCAGAAAGGCAATGTGTCTCATCAACCCCGAGAGTGTGTGCGGATTTAGGTTTGCGTAAGCGTTTGGATATATCACTGATAGTTTTGGTGACTTTTTGTTTCTGACTTTTGACATGTGTGGAGTCAATAAGACTCACTGCATCCTGTCTTTGCTCTTCACTATCCACAGTGACATCCAGGGCGGTGTCAACAGAAATACTATCGCTAACTGATTCAGGGAGATCCTTGGCAAGTGGAGCCTGGTCCGTCTCCTCAGCCTTTGGGTCTTTTTCCCAAATTCCACCGCGGTACAACTCTTCTGGAGAGTGGCAGAATACAAGATCATCCCAATGAGGTAGCACAAGCGAGTCCTTAATAGCATCCTTGAATTTCTTCTCGATGGTGTTTGTGATGATGTTATATGACATTTGCCTCGAGCTAATTACTGGCTCGATCTTAATGGATACATCAGGTTCACGTTCGTAAGTGTACCACATTCGAGCAGAAGGAGGGGCCTTGATTCGTACAAGCATTGGACCGGATATCTTTTCGAGGGTAATTGACAACAACACATCCACTTCTCTTGTTTTAAAGCGCGAGCCAAGGTTGATATTAACTTTCGTTGCTAACTGCATGGACATACCACCGGCGTATTGCATGTTGAATGAGACAAGTAGGTCGCCCTCAGGGTTTATTTCTTTCAAGACAGGGAAAGTCAACGTAGGTGCAGCCTTACCGGCATCTACCTTTGTGATTTGAAACTTATCCAAGAAGCCAGGGGTCTTCATCTTGTTGAGTTTGCGCTCTATCTTTGACGTCAAATAATTCTTCATGACGTCGGTATTCTGGAGAGATAAAAAGACTCGACCAATTATTGCGTTGAACCATTTAGACTGAAGCTGGCCCTCTGAGCCATACAAGTTCTGGATCAAAGATATCATGCTCTGTGTTTCGAGGTGCATGGTCTTTGCATAGATGGATGGGTTCAACCCCGACGGGCCTGGCATGTCTGTTTTAGTGGCCCTTATAAGAGCGAAGTACCAATCCTCCTTGTCGATATTCAAGTCTGTGTACACGAAGATTGTACCCGGAGGGGCAGGTAAGCCGGATTCAGGACGCAATACATCATGAATGGAGATCTTTGAATCGCTTCCCCAGCTCGCGGCAGAAAAGTTATCGGAAAGCCTACGGGTCCGCGACCAGTCATTTTTGAGAATAGCAATGGAGGAGTATTTGGTGAAAAGCGAGGCTTCTGAGAGCGTACGGGGCCAAAGGGACACCACATGGTTTGATAAAACAATCACGTGTTTCACATCTTGTAATTTCTCGTTCTTATACAAGAATAAATTACCGTGTTTCAACACCGCGTAATAGCGATGTTTCTTCGTGGCGGCCGTAGGTTTTGGGGGAGGCGACACCATACCTGATCCCAGAGAGGCTCCCGCTGAGGGACCAACCGTCCCAGAAGACATGTGAATTGGCCCAGAAGATGTCGAAAGGTCCAGATTGCTGGACACAGACGCTTCCACGGAAGATGATCCGGGCATGGAAGCTTTAGTTGTGTTGGTGACCAACTTATAAAGGGAAGAATACGCCGATTTCACATCTTGGGATTCGGAAACGCTCTCTGTCTTTGCAGATATCTCATCCTGTGACTCCAAGTCCTCGTGGGTCACAAAAATCCATCCCTGTTTGAAGCAATCGAGCCCTGTTTGGGCATACTCCTCTATTTCGCCTGCTTTTAACGGTTGTTCCAGAACTTCGGGAGTTTTCTTGGGCTGGAGATATATAAACGCCACAATCAAGAGCGGAAAAAACGTAACGCCGCCTAATAGGTACGCATAAACAAAAGACGCAAGAGACATTTGAATCAATTGGCGAGTACTGGTGGAGGTTGATGCTTGAAATATGAGGCAAACAGCGCGAGATCCGGGGTACCGCAACCATGGGGACACCTGTCAAGGAAGGCGCGAGAGAGATCCGGGGTATCGCACCGAGGACAGCCTAACTATAAGGATATACCACATCTAGCCTTGAAGGAGCATTTTGTAGATGTCATGACTGATACATTTTTCTCTGGTGCATTCTGGTAGTGGAGTGAAGAAATTTGTGCTGAACAAATTACTAGAAATGATTTTATCTGATCAACAGTAGTGGTTTTTTAACGATGGCACTATGAGACCACGTCACTAGGAAGGTAGTGCGGTTAGGTTGCACCATCATTAAGTTTAAGTATCAACTTTCAAGCCACCATGTGTTTCAACAATTTTTTATCCGAAAAGCAAAAAGTTATAAAGTTGGCCAGTAAGATTTTCTTCTTATTAGAGTTTCTGTTCTGTCAGCTTTTGAAAGATAAGTGAACAGGTTTGTATTCCGGATATTTTTCACACTTAAACAATCTGTAAAATTAACGGAATTTTTCTTAATATAAGAAACTTGGTCGAAATAAAAGTCATATAGTAAAAGCGCAAAATTTCAATTCGGTAAACTACTTCTAAAATCCAGTGGTGAAAATTAGGACCAGAGGAGTAATGTCGGTTACTAAAACTTCTAGAAATGTGCCAAAAGCATATACCTCAAAAAGTCATTATTTAATTCAACCCAATTTAATCAGCACAAGTGAGCACATCAATATATCAAATTCACATGCACACTGAAAGGAACAATGTGGTAAAATAACTGAAAGTAACTTCTTTCATGGTCCCCCCTTCAAAATCTCGGTAATAATTATATGAGCGGCTTCAAGTGGCGTTCTTTCAGAAGTTGTGATAGCATGTCGTCAAGTATTTCAAGTGGGTCAGGCTTGACCCCGCTGTAGTAATTTCCCGATATGATGGCTCGGGGGTCGCGACATTATATCGTTATAACGAAGATGTCGTGGGTTCGCAGTCGCTAGCTCAGCTGCTCTTCCAACTCAATTTTATCTTCAGTCAGGGCCCATGGAATCACTGTTTTACGTCAGACCAAATATCCAAGTCGTAATTTTTATCGTATATAAACTATTTCAAATTTTTTTAAAATCTTTTATTTTTCAATTGATATCTAAAAATTATACACGATATGAAATAAAAAGTTGAACCGGCGCGGCTCATCCACACTCAAAAGAAAAAATCGCTCACTAAGAAATTCGACGTCCCGATCATCTCACTGGCCTTACCAGAAAGCACAGATCTTTTGTTCAAGAACTTGAACACGTCATTTGGAGCATCGTCTTCGACTTTCTGTTCATCGGTCAACGATAAATTGAGCTTGTCATTTTGACGGTAGTGGAACGACATCTTTCCGGATAAGGAAGGAATAGGGGTTTCCACAATGTCCTTGGGTGAGGCGATCTCCTCATGCTCCGAGTCAGTGGTGAGCTGGTCATCCTGATCATCGTCGTAGTGGATATAATCATCAATGTGTTGGCCAAATGAAGGCGTGGGGTTAAAGTTGACGTTCCTGAAGAAAGGAACCTGGAATTTGGCTCTGGCAGGTTCAGCCTGTGCTGGGGCTTCCGAAGGAGGTGGCTTATTAAGCACAGAGAACGACGAGTGGTCGTTGTGGATTTCCATTTGAGACTTGCGAAACTTCAGGTAATACAGCCTCATGTTATCGTGGATGACCTTGTTAAAGTTGTAGGAGATGTTGGGGTATGCAGAAGAGTGTGACGACGTTGCAGAAGTGGCGGCAGGGTTGGCGTTTTCCGTGTCGTTCATCACCAGCAACATATCAGTATTCAGGTGGGAGAAACTCAAGAGCTTTTCCACCGGGTCGATTTTATCGTCCGCAGCCAATGCGGCTTCGGCTGTGCTTGCCTTTGATTTTCCTTCGAGGTGAATTTTTCTTCTTTTTTGGTCATGGCCTGCCAGGTTAGTTTGTTGACTTTTCTTGAGGTCGGGTTTTGCAACTCCGATAGAACGGCGACAAGACTTACGTGTATTCATTGGGTGTTTGTGATGTGATTGAGGTTAGGAAACGTTTCAGATTTCCGGGTTATTTGGGGGTTTTGGGTGGATTTGGGTTTGGGTATGATAATTTTCCAGGTGAAAATTAGAGTGGCCAGATGCAATTGAAAGAAGTGAAGCCCGCAAAAACCGAACACAGATATGGAATGTAGAAGAGTGCTCTAAAGAAGAAAAGATAGAGTGGATATTCGAAGAAATGTATTTGCCACGGGGAATTAATATAGATGGCAAAAGTGGGTGGTGTGGGGTCTGTTCAGGTGGTGATGAAAAGAATTGGATTGGGAAATGAAAACGTTTAGAGACAATTATGAGAAATACCAGCTATCACAAAAATTGAAGCACAATAAAAAACAGAGAATGGAAGCAGATTGGAGAAAGAAAAGGTTCTGGGATAGGAAAATTGTTTTCAGGGATCTTGGAAGTTGGAATTTGCTGGGAACATATAAGTAGTGAAATTTTGCAGGGCAGGAGAAAAAAAAAAAAAAAAACAAGAAAAGGAAATAAAAGACGCCGCACTCCATGCGGGTACACATTCCGGCAGATAATATCCTGATTTTTTTTTTTCTTCTTTTGTTGTTTTTGCACGTACCGCCAGACAAACCCCCACACACATCACAAAAATCCATACCGATTGCGCGGTTAAAATAAATAGTCGATATTAATTGAAGAAATGTGCTGATAAGTGGCTTCCAATTGCAATTGTTGGCTATCAAGGACTTCACCCCCTTTTTGCAAGTCACTTTTTAGGTAATTCTTCCAGGAGTGATGCTAACATGGTTTGACGGAGGAGCGCCTCCACCCCCCCTTTGGGCACCGCGGAATATGTGTTTGTGTAAAGCTACGGTGCTTTGATGTACAGCGCCACTTTTCGTGCGGCAGGGGTTACGAGCACTTAAAAAAACAGTTAGCAAAAAAAAAAATCAGTGACAAAAAATAAAGCGAAAAAAAAAAAACAAAAAAAAATACATACCGAACCCCTAATTGAAGAATTGTATTTTGGTGGACCAAAAACTTTTTGATAAGACAGACCAATCGATTAGCATGACATTCTGGGTCTAAGAAGATCTTTTCACTCAGCAGGCCATTCTAAAATATTGCTACACGGTTACGCCTTGGCCTCATAAAGTTTGCATTGTTCGCTTTAAAAACCTTTTCTGGGAATTTTTTCTTTGCCGCTCTATTAGCCTCTACGGCATATAAAGATTAGGTACCCGATAATACACAGGTGGAGCCGCGGGCTCGTACTGGTCGCGGGCAAAAAATCCCAAATTCCCCAGAAAAACTCACCAACCCGCGAAAATAGAGACTGAGAGCGTTTCTTTTTCTTTAAGGAGAATGACGTTCTGTGTTGTTTTTTTACCATGGTTGCTCCGGCTAGATAGGCCCATAGCGAGAGATAAGCATCCCCATTTTCGCTCTTCAAAAAGCAAACAAGATAGGGGTGGTGGCCTTTTTCGGGGGAGCGTTATATTCCCGCAAATGGGCGTGAGGGTTTTTTTTATTTTCTCAGAGGGTTATTTTTATTTTTTCTTGAACATGTGACCAATTCGCCAATGGCTGGCAATTCTTTGCAGAGAGTGTCTGACAGCGTTGGTAGGAGCATGTGGAATAGCTCGGGGTGCTTCATGAGGCCGAATCAGATCGCAGGAAATGTCAGCGGTGAAGGTCACATACCGGGATTCCGGCGTGGATGCACGTTCGGACCACTATATGCCATATGTGCGTCATTTTACGGTGCGGCATTCTGCGGCACGGATCTTCCAGCGCCGCAGCGGCTTTGCTACGGATTTTTTTTTCATTTCGCCTTGTTCCCCAGACCCCCGGCGGTGCCTACCGATAGAATGGCAACTTGTATGTCACATGGCGACTTGTATCTGTGTCTGGCCAAATTTGTTGATTGTTTTAACAGTGGTGTTTTTGCTTTGTATTATCACAATGTTTATATGAAAACTTCACTTGTTCCGTTTCAATGATTTTTTCTTGCCACAATGAAGTTTCATCTATGATATGGAAATTTTTTCTTCGACGACATTCTCATAGAACGACGAGAATGGTTGAGAAAGATCTTGGTAAAAAAAAAAAAAAAAAAAAAAAAAAAAAAAAAAAAAAAAAAAAAAAAAAAAAAAAAAAAAAAAAAAAAAAAAAAAAAAAAAAGGTGAAAAAGAACGATGAAAGAATCAACGAATAAAAAAAAAATACCATGCTCTGACAGATCCCAACAAGTTCCAAAACAGTCATAAAAATTCCACAACAAAACCGGAAAGTGAAAATTTTCAGCCCTAAACAAAACACGCCGAGCCCCATTAATTGCCATTGTTCCTGATTGCTGGCTAATGTTTGGTTTGTGTATTCCCGGGTTTGAATACTCTGAGTGCTCTTTCCATTAACAATAGATTTGTACTTTTTTTTTGACCGTCTCTCTGTTTTGCGCTCGTTCCTAGACCAGAAAAAAAAAGCCGCACCCCCGTCGTACGTGCATGCGGCCATCCCCAATACGAGCGAGCGGCGGCCTTTAAATCCCACCCTTCCCCTCACCTGGGCGCAGTCACGTGATGCTTGATGTCCCACCAGTGATGTCATTCAGTGTTGTGAGAAGTGTCGTGAAGAGCGTACACTGGAGAAATATTGGGAATTACCGAGTGTTGTGAAGATACATTGAGATATCTCCTAGATTGTTTTGTGTGGGTACTTCAAAATAAACGCCCTGATTATCAGCTATACAATTGCCAGGCTACAGATAATGAATATCGTGTGACGGATCATGCTTAGAACAAAGTACCTTACAAGCAAACTAGTGACGTAGAATTTCTTCTCCTATTGAATGTGCTGGGTATTTGGGGAAGGATCAACTCCGTTTATCTGACAAAATCCCCTATCGGAGTCCGCGGAAAATGTTTCATACTATTGAAGGGATGTTGATTTTATGGAGTAGATCTTTAGATTAATTGACTGCAATGAGATGGGTTGAAGATATGCACTTTTGAAACGAACGTCAATGTGTTCATACTACTAAATGCGTTCTTTACAGCTCTCAGGCCAAATTGCTTGTGTTGCGGCCAACTGCACTATTCTACTACGGCCACGTTAAACTCGTTAGGCGTGTAAGAATAACGGTCGCATAAGATACGCAATAGAATACTTGCACTAATCAAATATATTCAAAAGTATGTGCTATCTTTCTACGGAGTGTTTTCGTCTCCTCTCCTCTCTTCCTATTTTTTTTTTTAAAAAAAAAAATATTTTCAATTGAAGAAGAAAATCAAAGGGATAAGAGAAGTGGTATTTTCTAAACCAGCTTGAGTCCCTGGCTTAGCATCTAACACTTCCTTATACTTCGGGAAAACTTCGTTGAGTCACAACTTAAAAGGATGGCCAAACCTTTGCTATCCAAGTAAAGTCACTGAAAACAAGAGTTTTCAGGAAAAACTCTCGGATAAAGATTGGTGTGCCAAAACAGACACCCAAACCATCCAATAAGATTCTTTAGGTGTGGAAATGCAGTTGAATGGCCAACTAAAGAGTAGGTAGCAAAGGTTGGAATCGAGAAGTAACAACTTACATCATTCTCACCCCAAAAAAGGCATTTTCTAGCTGGGAACAAATTATCACTTGAACACATGAAGCATTTTCTTGCCCCCCAGTGCAAATTGCTTACACTCTTTTAAGTTATTTTAATAACAGAA
This sequence comes from Metschnikowia vanudenii, assembly GCA_030583145.1. Taxonomy (NCBI): domain Eukaryota; kingdom Fungi; phylum Ascomycota; class Pichiomycetes; order Serinales; family Metschnikowiaceae; genus Metschnikowia; species Metschnikowia vanudenii. Next base: position 164,354 of record JAJMHT010000005.1, on the reverse strand, counting down.
AAGGAGGCAGCGACATCAGACAACAAGGCAAAGCCAGATACAAAGTCTCAAAGAATCTCACAAATTTCATAAAACTTTGAGATCTCAGGTTTGTTCATGCTATGGAAAACTTGAAGGAGAATTTCCAACATGACAAGGGTGGAACTAGAGACCCTCAAACCACAGTGCTCTTTGCCTTCAAGAAGTCATTTTCAAAGAACATTCGAATACGTTTCACTGGCCGGGTTACTAAAACGAAAGCTTTGGGAAAAATTTAAGGTAGCTTTTACACACTATTAAGTGATGTAACAGGGTATAATCACACAGACTGCTTCTTTCGTAGATCAATCAACGTAGTGCGGTAATTCTAAAAGAACGTTTACCACTTGGACTGCTAGACTATGGAAAGGCTGCCACGTACCACCAGGTACAAAATCTAACAGATTGAATTGACTCACCCTGATCTAAGTCATGACACAAGTGGATGAATTTACCAACATACTCTTAACATAATAGACAATAGTTGCTTGAGAGTTTTGTAAAGCAAAGACCTTAATATCGAGGTGGAAGACTTCGAAGACTATACGAGAACCCTTGATATTAAAGTCCATCTAATTTCTCATTATTCTGCTCGAGGCTAAAACCTTGTAAATGTGGTCGGCAAATCTGAGTTGTTTAGTAAGATCACTGGAAGGAGGGATGCTTTGGATAAAAATATCTAAATCAGGAAAGTTTCGGTGCGATTCGTCATACGTGGGTCAAAAATCATTTCACCCTTCATTTTGAACCAACAACTCAGCCAATACATTAGGTTACACAGACTCAAGAGTATGACAATACAAAAAGACAACAGGTTATACCTAATTAGCACACGAGATTAAATGTGGTCGAAACTGAACCTCTGACTCCAGATGCGAATGACTCATACCAAAGTGGCCACGCCCTGGTACCAAATCAACAAGGCAATATGCTCAAGGCTCCTGAAAGAAACGTAGCTTCAATATTCATTCAAATTTTCAAAGCCAAAAAACCTTGGAACTTGTCAAGGCGATGTGGCAAGCAATGTGGAGCCAAAACATACTAATTCTCCACCCAAGTCATCAGGAATAGTATGATATATAACACAAGTGCTGCTTAGATCACTAGGTGGCAACTGCTGGTCACGAAATATGGCCAGCCGGGCTCATGCTACTCGTGATATGGGTAAATCAGATAAGAATGGCTAGTAGCATCAAAAGAAACCCGAAACCCTTATTAGTAGGAAGTAATTCCGGGTGCTTTTGAAAGACACATTTCCCATGTTTCCTATAGCCCTTGAAGTAATTACCTTTGGTTTGTTGAACTTTGTGGTTAGGTATTCTGCACAATGGCACTTACTTTCAGAGACGTGGTCCTTTTAGGTTGGCCGAACTTTCTTTCTGCTCACCGGTGACCATTAAAACCTGACCAAAATCGGGGGAGTCATTTTGCTGTCTTGTTTCGTGCTTTACCCCGCACTTAGCCGCTCATATTGTGCGCAATTATGAAATACAATAACACAAATATTGTTGAATTACACGTGGTTGAAATATCTTTCACCGGACATGGACCAAAGACTTAATGAATGAAATCCTTAATTTGATTCCTTATAATGTTATTTAGCACCCTCATGACTCGTTTTCCACAGGTTGACAGAACGGTAGCCATTAGTTGACCAATCCAGCACGTCCCCAGGCGCTGCAGCGACATAATGGAACTGAACCTCACTCTGGGAGTTTCTCGAAGGACTTTTACCTAAGACGACGGCAAGATTGTCATAGTATAATAATATGATAGTCATCGCGTTGAGAGAAGAGTGGCTTTAGCAAAGGCTACACCTATTGAGGAGTTAGGTGTCTACAGATAATATAAAACGGGATGAATTATTCCAATTAATGACAAAGTTTATTATCAATTCGGAAATATTCCTTTGAGAATCGAATAAATCCGTAGAGATCCGGCAAGAAGACCACCCACTGCTAATGCGGAGCTGTCAGGAAAATGGTGGACATTCACAAGGGTCAGTTTACAAGGACCATAACCTAAAAGGCTACCGGGAAGACTACAGTGACTGAAAAAAAACAAAACAAATAGTAGTCATTGTGGATAAGCAATAGTAGCCACAAGTATGGAATTAATTATTTGGATTTGGAAAGTGACTCTGAGCGAAACAGAAGGTTTTTCGTGAAGGAACCGTGTCTAAGGGGCTAACGAGACTGTCGTTCAATAAACTCTTGGAAGTTTACCATAGAAAAGGCTTTAATTCAAGAAAGGGTGGCCTTTGGAGTGACGGAAAATAATATTGGTATATATGGTGTCTTTTCCAAAGTAATCAAGTTAAAAAGATTCATGGACCGTGGTAAGAATCCCTCTCAAAGAGATATCAGTCGTCAGATAAGTGCAAACTGTTTTCCTTTGTGGGGAGAAGAATATGGGCACTGTAATTCTGACTTCTGCCTTCGGTCTCTCTAACTACTCAAATTATAGTATATTTCAGTATTCCTTTGAGGAGGCAATTAAATTGAATGAATTTGCGACATTAGGAGTTTTCCCCTTCAAAGTATAACAGGGCTTTCAACATTTTAACTAGTATTGGTAACTTTTCAAACAAACTTCGTTTGATTCTTTCACCTCTAAAAGGGAATCGCTGCTTGTAACAGGCGTCACTGCCTGTCCTCACAGATATTGTAACCCGTACTCACCTCGTCAGTATCGAGCTCCCGCAGTTTGAGCCTTTACAATGTTTGAAAAGTATCTTCTTGCAAAACTTTCCGTCATTTGAAGAGAATTTCTCCTGCCTTTGACACAATGTGTTTTGGGGTTCCAGACATAACAGCTAAAATCAATAACCCTTTTACCACTTTCTAATTATCGTAGAAAACACAAGCGCAGCTCGGACTCACCTCCAAAGTCGCCAATAGGAGGACTAGAAACCCGGGACTGTCATTCAGTAACCGTTTTCAACTCCAAAAGCTTGCAAAAATGAACCCTTTTATGCCCGCCTTTGCATTACATATATTGGTGCATTCTACAAAGTAGTCTCATCGTTATATCCAAACAATGGTGGTTCCCTCGAACATTTACCTCAAGCAACACCCTGTGACATTTTTCCTGTCATAACCTTCTAAAAATAGTGAATGCAAGTGATTTGATTTAATTTCCAGCCCCCCGTTTTGAGTAGGTTTCCTGTGAACTCAGGTTCGATAGAGGGGCATGGTAGTTGTGAATAAACATAGTCATTGGAATTCGAAAGGAGCCAGATGGGGAGTGGTGTTATAACACGGGGTTTTCCATGTACAAACATTGCCAATGGAATACCTAGACTCCTGTTTACACCTTAAGAGGGGGTTGGGTTGAAGTGTTTTGATTCTCTACTTATATAACAGAAACAATTGCCCAGGATCACACGCTTACATGGGTTCTGTCAGAGACGTGACCCACTTGGGTTGGCCGTTAGGTCGTTTCTGCTCACACGTGGCCACTACAACTTGGCCTACAATGGGTGAGCTATTATCCTCTCTTGTTTCGTGATCTACTCCGCACTTAGCCACTCCTGCTAGCCGCTCCTGTTGGCCGCAAGTGCGGAATCAGGGATTATATAATAACCGGCCTTTCCCCCTTCTGGGTAAAGAGCCAAGCAAGTATCAAGTACAATAATACACATATTGTTGAATTACCTATGGTTGAACTACCCTTCACCGGACCTGGAGCTGACAGGTTCAAAAGATTTACACCAAGCAATGAGGATGCAGACTAATCTAGTTCAATATGAGAAAGTGACCACCAACAAAGACATCTTTTGTGTCTCATAACTCTCTACAATCAGATCATTCCCATGACATGGATTAAATCAAACCGGTTTCATGCAATGGACATATAATTAACGAACTTTCTGTTGACCAGAGACCAATGCAGAGTTGAAAGTGTACGCCACAGGAGTTTTGTCGTACTCCCAATTGTCTACGTGCAGTGGTGAGAGAGGGTGGAACTTAGCCATACTCTTAACAAAGATAGCTTTAGGAGTAACAGTATATACTGCTGGAGTGTTCGCACAAGTGTTGAATTATATGAGACAGACGGACAGATGCGCTCACGTAGACACAGGCTTTACGATAAACGATAATTTGGAAGGTGGTTCGGTTATGATAGACTTTAACCTACTCCACCCGAATATCTTATACTATCTATCCTTCAATCTTATAAAATCCAGTGGGGGCCAAAAAGCCCTTTCGTCCTTTTTCCCGAGAAAAATTCTCGCACGCACCATCGTCGACCTTGGTCGTGTACCAACCCAAATTGGACATTTTGGTTCCTGGAAAGTCAAAACAAACAACAACAAGTCATACTTATATTAAATAAAGACCACAGAGGAGTCTCAGATTACTTAGTTGTCTAGGAACCCCCCCTGCTGGAAAAATCTCGGACCTTACATAATGTAGAAAACGGTTCTAGCTGCAAACCCTTATCTAAAAACCGCACTAGATGATTTGGCCACTCCGGTTAACTATACGATTGCATCAGTCAACTAGGTGCGTATAGATCACCCAGTTGGGTGTCCCATTGTCTTGATAGATAATATATGTCCCTATTCTATCTCTGGCCTTTAAATAAGCTCTCTGAGTAAACAGCGTGGCAAGCTACCCCGCAGACATGAAGGAAGCGGACTTAGTGTCCTTCAAGCTTACTCAACAACCCTTCACGCTTTGACTCAATGTGCGCTTGGTTCAAACTTTTCCCACCTGATTGTTGGTTGCGACTTCAGGCATTCAGTCACATGACCACCATCACATGCTCTTTCCCACGTGACATACTTTCAATTCTTCCTACACCTTTCCAGCTTTTTAGCCCCACACCATTCCCGGCTAAATTCTTGTGTCTATTTATTTTTTTTCCATGAGATTATCTCCATGTTCGTTGGTGCTTGCACTTCCCCTAGTGTCTGCCTCTATTGGCGATAATCTTCCAGAGTTCTCCCAGTGTTTGACCGACTGCGATACCGAGACGTGTCTGGCTAAAGTACCATCATTCAAGTACGCAAAAAACTCGGTGGATCCGGTCTCTGGCACGCTTTTCGGGTGGGATTGTCGCCTGGATTGCAATTATAAATGCCAACAGATTGTCACTGACACGCGGAAAGCCGCCGGTTTGCCTGTGGTGCAGTTTTACGGCAAGTGGCCGTTCCACCGAGTTCTTGGAGTGACCGAGTTGTATTCCACGGTATTTTCCATGGCAAACTTTTATGTGAACTACGTGAATTTCGGGAAGATTTCGCGTCACTATCGCTCTACTGTATCTTCAAGCCCAGAAAAGGCCGCTATGCTCTACCAATACCTCATTCTACTTGTGGTTTCCATGCTTGGATGGACGCTAAGCTCGGTATTTCATATCCGAGACTTTGCTCTCACAGAAACTCTCGACTACGCCGGGGCCAGCGGCATTTCCTTGGCCAACTTTAATGCTATATTTATGCGGTACTTTCAGCTCTACCGACCCGAGAAAAGAAGGGCTCAGCGGCTATTTCATTTTGTGCTTTTGCTCATATTGATAGGCCATTACACCAAGCTCTACACGGCGTGGGACTATAGCTATAACATGAGATTCAACGTGGCGTTTGGTCTCTCGGCACTGTTCCTTTGGATCTTGCATTCTGTGGGTGTCAACCGGAAATACAGCCAAAAGGCTCACATCTATAGCAATTCCATCTACCTTCTTCCGCATGAAACAAGGATTTTGGCCAAACTCAACTACATCGGGCTCTCACGCCTGCGTTTCATTCCCCTCATTCCTGTGGCGCTCAACGTGTACCTCCTTCTGGCTGTGCTTCTTGAAATGATCGATTTCGAGCCTTGGTTTCTGTTGGTTGACGCACACTCGCTTTGGCACTTGTGTACGATTTTTCCTCCCATTCTCTGGTACGACTGGAATGTATGGGACTTGGAATTGGCGCTGAAGAGTTGATATAATCTCTGCTCATGAGGTTGTTTTTAACGTCAGATGATGTGGAAGCGAAGACATCCTAAGTCAACAAAGAAATCTACAGACAATAACAAAATGCTTGTATTAGTAATTATGTGGTTGTTGCTGAAAGTAGCACTGTGTGGCCCTCCTTTAAAACTGGAAAAGAACACGAGGATAGGTCACGAGCCCAGGTGGCCTGACGACAGGAGAAATGAAAATGCTGGAATAAATTACGGCTGGGCTCGTCCACTGGCCACACAAGATCCAAAAAAATGGTGTTTTAGCAAGGAACGACGAATAAAGACTCGTGTTTTAGCGATGAACGAAGGATAACGACTCGTGTTCTAGCAATAAACGACGGATGAAGACTCGTGTTCTAGCGATGAACGAAGGATAAAGACCCATGTGCTAGCGATGGGTGAAGAATAAAGAACGAAATCAAAAGCTTGGCTTCTGTTCCTCAGACAATGTTGTCCGTCAGTAAGTGGGGCAACACCGCCCTTTTGCGGTACCTATGGTAAGCGGCGTAGCCCATCCTAGAAAAACCCACAATAGCCAAAAGAAAAGCCAATACCATGAACCACTGGCTTTGGATACTCGAGGAAGGCTCGTCGTATTCTCGAGAGTAATAGGCGTGCTCGTTCATGAGAATACGGTCAGTGGCAGCGTTCGGAAGCATGTCTCAGTTGTTGGTTGCTTGCTATTGCGGGATGTGTGAAGAAAAGGAAAAGATATAAATATGAGTTTGCAGCCCAACGAGGAATATATATGTTCTTTGTGATTGCGAATCGCCTCAGGTTCAACTTTGCTTTGCGTGGAAAGAAACTATATTTAACTTAAAAAAAAAACTGTGATCCCAAAATGCACGGCGTCAGAATCTCCAATCAGGCCAGGATATATAATTAGAAGCCCTCAGCAAAAAAGAAGTGAAACTGGGAATTCGTCCTCCTCGGGCATTTATATACAGGACGACGTCATCTCCTAACTATATACCACACATGTCGATTCAACTAGTCAGGTTAGGAGGACGGTTACAACGACCGTCATCTCTCAAGAGACGACATGGAACTCATTTTTGGGTATATCAAAGTTTTTCCTTCGACGTTTAGCTGCTAAAAATCGAATAAATATAGTGAAGTTTATCATAAAAAGCCATCCCGCTGAATCTATGTACCGGCTAGCGAGAATAATATATCTGCACCAGCGCAGTCACCTTACCTAATTAGGAAAAAGCCAAGAAAATCACAATCAAAACACTGGCAAAAAATAATGCAAAAAATCGCAAAAAATCGCAAAAAAAAAAAGTGCAAAACAAACGTAAAAATACATGCGGCTTCAACACCCCCACGCCCACGCTTCCTTCAAAAAATTAAAGTACTCAAATTTAAGTGAATGAGATTCAGTGATAGAAAAGGTGTTTTTTCTTCTTCTTCTGTTTCTGTTCTTTTGTTGTCACCCAAACAAATGCTTAGAAACCGCACGGGATGTTTACTGACATTACGTATACGAAATGAAGAACGGGTGAACGCGTTTCTTCGGGAAAACTCGTAATTCTCGTTGGTCTTGGGGGATTTTTCTTGGCGATTGTTTTGAGAATTCGTCTCGTTATCTTTAGCTGTTGACACGAATTTTTGATCGGTCTAAGTTTCGAAGTCGACCCCGCTTGTCCTGAACCTTCTTTGTGAAACCAGAGAGTCCTTCAAGACCTCCCCCAAGACCTTCCTCTAGTTGCATGTCAACTATAACAGTGATTTTTCTGGGTGTATGGAAAATGTTTCATTGACGGACGTGTCTCACTCAGGCTTAGAACGATATCCGGGGAATGTTGCACCGAGAAAGTATTAATGCAAAAACAACGCATGGTTGAAGAAAGCAAGGAGACAAAAACAAATGAAAAAAAAATACTATGTCAATGGTAATGTCTAAATACTGCTCTGTCAGGCAATCGCCAGTACAGGTCGAATCGATTGCATTTTAGATTAAGGTTTTTCGAGCTTTGAAAGATTCAAATGCCCAACAGGCATATATTGAATGACAGTGTCCTACAGACACCCCAACACCATGGATATTCTAGCCCAATCAGTTGTCGCTTCGAACCATAATGAACCCCCGAGATAAGCAAGATTTCATAAGTTTACACCAGCACCAGGTTCACCTCAACTACGAAAATCGTCTTGTTTGTCCATAGTTATGTAGTACTACGACTGCGTCTAGCAGACTTTGTACAGTAGCTGATACGTATCAGCAGGGTATATATTTAAAAGACGAGAGTCCAATTTGAAAGTATCCTCGTGTCCATCGCAGTCGACCCCCGAAAGGCATTGCATTGCTTACTTGCGGAATCTGCGCAAAAACCCTTTGGACTTTTTCACCTCCGGCTCCTTTGGATATTTGAAGCTATTAATATCCAGTTCGGGCAGTTCACAGCTATCGACGGGCTCAGTCTTGCTTACTTTATCAAAAACAGACACTGTCAGCGAGCGCGCAGAAGAAGTTAACGAACCCGTGCTTGAAGAAGCCACCGACGCGCTCTTAACGTGTCTTGTATTGGGCTTCAGAGCGGAGGTTGTCGCGGACCTCTCCGACGGACTTCGCAACGCAGCCTTGGGCGGATCCTGTATGGGGAAGTCCAGGACAAGGCAGTTCAATATGCATGCAATAAAATCATGGAAAAGCTCAGTGATGGACTCGGCCCGCGTGTATCCATAAAAATGAAGCTTCAAATTATCACACACACATGCCACAACCACTGACAAGAGCTCGCGTACATTCTCAATGTCAGGAACCGCCTCATAAGCTCTTATGTGAGTGAGAAAAGTTGATTTCACATAATCGGCAAAATACTCCATGAGCGGTGCGTCCGCGTGCTGGAAGTAGAAAAAGGTGTTGCGCGTGAGCTCATGGCGCTCGTCCGCGTTGAGGTCCGCGGCATCCGCGGAAGAGATCGCGCACGTGACCACGCGCACGCGGTAGAGGGCGAAATCCATGAGCTCAATCAACAACCGCTGGGTGATCTGCCGCGGCGGAAGCCACATGTAGTAGTTTTCCCCTAGAGACTCGCATCGGATGTCGTGGTACACGTCGTCCCAGAACAGCAGAAGGTGAAACGCGTCCCGCACACTGGAACTGTGTTCCGCGGCGTGTACCGCGGGACACCCAAGGCGGCGTTCCAACGCGGCCAACTTTGCGCGCACCGCTTCCGCATGCAAGGCTGCACCTCTGGTGCCTCCCGCGGACTCTTGGCAGAAAACGGCGTCTCTCTTTTCGTCCGCTGCAATCACTTGAACATACGCTGGTGGTTTGTCCCTCAACGTACCGTTCACGTACTCCTGGTCCGGCTCGAATTTCTCAAAGTAATTGTATTGTAGGCGCTTGAGATTTTCCATGTTAAGGAGCGGTCCGCCGTCGTCCATCCCCTGAGATCCACTTCTCATGGAATCATTGAGCGCACGGCACACACTTTCGCCAACACAATTGCTCTTGGCTTGCGCGACATCATCATTAAACTGAAAGAGCTTTCTCTCAAACAACGATAAAGTGCTATTATAATCGACATACACAAGCTTTTCCGGATCGAAAACTTTCCGATCTCGGGAACTGGTTGTGGACGACCCAGCGGATGATCCTGTAGATGAGCGCGCAGTAATTGAACTTTTCTCTGAAGCCTTTGAAGTTGTTCCACTGGTACTAAACAGCGTGGTGGTGGAACCACTCCTGCGGTGTTTGCTTTTGCTTTTAAGACTGTGAGAATGGCTGGTGGTCCTAGGAATGGGTTTCCTGGGCGCTGTTGCCGCGATCATAAGGAAGGCAGACATGTTGCAGTAGTGATAAATTAACGGGTATTCAGAATGGATGAAGGAAGAAATGAAACAATATGAAATGCACCACAAATTGAGATTCTTGGAAGTACTAAAGGGTTTAGTTTCGAGGAAGAACTTTTTATATGTTCTTTGTGTTTGCCGATGATAACCTTTCTATTTTCTATTTTTTTTTCTGTGATTGGATTCTATGACACAGGAAAGATTGGTGTGTTTCGTCTGTATTTGAACAACGATGCTCGGGTGAAACTGTGAGATATGGTGGAATGAAACACACAAAAAAAAAAAAACACAAGTAGTGGATCGGGAAATTGCCGTTATATATCAGTTTTACCCCTTTTCCACGAGACTGACTGTATCAAGTTGGATCCAGACACGGCTGGGCACAACACGAATTTATGAAAAATACCTAGATGAGGTGCATTTCATGTGGTGCACCAATGTGCCAAAACCGGCGATCTTCTCCGTAAGTGGGGCAGTATATGCAAGAGATTGCGTGTGTAGTAGCATATTTGCTGTATATAACACACTTGCCTGCATCAAACCGGTGACGCCCCCTGATCCTGCGATAGTGTATCGACCATTGAACAATAAGGAGTTATTCTCCCCTATGGTGCTTAGGTCAGCAAACCGAAAACAACAAACTACACAAGGCAACCGCACACAATAGGACTGATATTGTCTGTTTTTGCCTCTGGGCTATTGTTTTTTTTTTTTTTTTACTTTTACTTTTACTTTTGTTTTTATTTCTTTTTCTCCATGACCCCCTTTTTGTTTGCTTCTCGCAGTACAAAATTCTCGTTTTCCGAAACCTTATTCCATTCTTCCCGGGCGTCCACCGTTGGTCAAAACCTTATTTACCTGCCCAACTATGAAGGACTTGCATCGCCTGTGAAGGAAGGTAGTATATCTGAGCATCCACACAGTCCAGTTTGAAAGGGGGTTTTCATGATCTTGCATGGCAAACTATATCAAACTGTATTTTATCTGGCCATCTGAAAAGAGTGCGATCTTGGTAACAACTAACAGCATAGCCCGGAATTGTTTCAAACCCTTCGGTATTGCCACAACCCACGACTTTCCATTTCCATTTCCATTGTTATCGCTTCAATACACAGCCACCAAAAGACTTCTGCGGCTTCCAGGCGAGCAGTAAGCGAAGTGATCAAAACGGCGATGCATGTTCACTGGCATTTTCGGAAAGTATACACGAAGAGAGGAAATCTGGAACCTTCATTCGCGCGACAGTCGCTCGCTTTTTTTTTTCGTTTTTTTTTTTTTGGTGGTGTTTCTCGATGTTTTTTCTCGATGTTTTTCTCGATGTCTGTTTGGTGTATTTTCACACCGTGGCCGAAATCCAAATAGCTTCAAAATCGCGTTCCTTGTTTCGGGTTGAAAGAAACACGTGCCAATACGCTTTGTATATTTCTTCTCTGTTCATCGTTCTCTTTTCCTTTGCATTTTTGTCTCTTTGAATTTGTTTTTCTTCGCTTATCAAACACCTCTCACTTTTCATAGGCTATGGATAAAAGGGGGTGTTGGAACGTTGCATGTGACGCACCGTACCTTCTTCTTCCAACCGAAAGTCCATGTACTCCTTTTCCACCTCGGTTGACCGTTGATGACTGCGAGTATTTCTCGTTTGTATGATTTGCTTCTTGATTAGGTGACTTCTTGTCGATGAAGGGGGGTTGCCACGCAAGTTTTTGAGCGATTTTCTTCTCTTCCAATGGCACCAAGAAAAGTGCTCGTATCTTGAAAATTCTCGACCTTTCGGATCTCCCACCAGACATCGTAACCTTCTCATTACAGATTATTCCCACTTTTTTTTTTGTGAAATTCTACTTAGAAACAAAACACAAAGGTGATGAATAAATGGACGTGTCAGAACACAGTAGAATGATCTTAACTCCAGGAATATGGAGAGCACGGTAACTTTAAATACTAAGTACTGGAAGTCTTACAACCCCCTACTCTATCCATTCTCGTAGTTTGTCAATCTTCCACGGTTTTGCAAATTTTTACTCCAAAGTCTTGTTTATTATTCCAAAAACACGAAAAGCGGGTCACTGATTTGATATCAACACAACGCAAACGGCCAAGGTCAGCTTCTTAGAAATCTACCAACATCGTATTCTTCACAAGTTTCTAGATGAGCTAACAACAAAAGAAAACCAAAAAAAAACTAAACTCCGATACGGGGAGTTGAACCCCGGTCTCGACGGTGAGAGCGTCGTGTGCTAGCCGTTACACCATATCGGATTTCTTGTCTGTAAAACCGGATCAGGTGTATAGGTCAAACAGCATTAAATGCAAAAACATGGTCTCGTGTGCAGGAAATGCGCGTCCCAGAATTCGAAATATCTCGGTGATATTTCACCGGCGGGGACCTAAGATCAAATTGTGGCAATAAATCTGCGGCTCGAACCCCGCATGAATTCAAAAAGAAGGGGAGTACTGTACTTTCCTAGAGTGTGCTGTGAGGTTTTTCCTAACGATTTTGGTCCACCTCTACTATGAGTGTACGTGTACCAAATTCTGGTGGCTTCGAATTGGCTTTCGCCAACCTATGAACTTACGAGAGATGTTAGCTCCGGCAGACACATTATTTGTTTCTTTAAAAAAAAAATATGCTAACTTACGAAACCTTAACTGGTTTGTGAAAGTCGTACGGATTTTTTTTTGGTGGGGCATCGGGAAGCAGAGGGTGGTTTTGCCCTCTGTTCCTTGCTGAAACTATTAATTTGGGCGCTCAGGAGGACGACTCCGATGGGCCGATGACACAATTATTCTATTAAATTCAAGGCAAAGATTTCGGTTTGGCCAGAGGTCTTCTTGAGGGGTCACTCCCAATGGGAGACATTGTGTGTGATTCTAGGTTCACACCAATCTTCATACACCTGATCTGGAGTTGTGAACTTGTTACAGGTTTTTTCTATAGCTTCTATAGTTTTTTGTAGTTGGAAAGTGCTGGTCACTTCTCAATTACAGCCTGTAATGAGATGTTTCATGCAAAAAAAAAAAAAGAATCTTTCGAAAGAACAGAAAAGGCTAAGTTATAAGGTCTCGTAAGTACGAAATAAAATTACACTGTATACGGCTACCGCTTGTTATCCTCACTGCAATACATTAAACTGACCAGTCTGGAATCCCAAATCCCGACATAGAGGTCGCTACCGACTCGTCGTCCTGGTTCTCCCTCAAAGTTGTCGCGAATACGACGTCACCCATACGGAATGATACGATTCACTAAGAATACGGAAGATCCAAAATTATTGAGGAAAATATTCCTAACCCCCCCCCCCCCCCCCCCCGGCTAATGTAGTGCCGCAAATATTTGGCAAATCCAGTTGTAGATACGTGCCAACTTTCCATACTATAATGTTCTTTAAATCGTAATTTACTTTTCTTGATTAGTTCTAGTCACCAGTATTAGAGCATTCGGTTGCCTGAAATTCAGCAGCGATTTCCTAACCTAATTCAACAAACTCTTCATAAACCTCTTCATCAAGTCTATTACCCAACACGCCATCAACTTCTTCGTCCAGATCTTTCATCGTTTCGTCTGAATCTGCATGCAAAATTTGGGACCACTGAGTATCCACATCTTCCGATTGTTCAATGGCATTTTCCAGTGGAAGCTTACTTCTGCCTTTGAGAAACACAATCATCTTTGTCGTTTCCGGATATAAACGATTCCGGTTACTTGAAACCACATCGGCTGCTTGAGAATACAATGAATTGGCTGGTGCAGATATAGCCGGTATTGCCAAAATGTCTTTTGCAATCCGAGAAATCACAGGAAATGAACTACTGCGATTTTTCCAATATTCGACAACATCCGTTAGGCCATTCTCTCGTTTTTCGGAAAGGTAAGACATAACCTCGTTGTCATCAAGATTCTCGTAGTCGTCATCAAAGAACGACTTTAAGCTTTTTTGTGCCCTGTAATTTGACGACTTTGAGTTTATCCTTTCCAGATTCTCGGACGCCAACTCGTTTTCGTACTTCCTCTTATAGCTAGAATAAACCCTGTTGAAATGCTCTCTAATATTGACAAGAGTTTCCGGCAGAAACATCTCTCTTTCGAAAAAACCGAGCTTGAATCGCGGGTCGAGAACGGTAGCAAGAAAGTGGGTTGAAAGTTTCTCACAATGGTGATCATATATTGGAAAGTCATTGTGGAGTTTCTCGTAGGCCATGTGGAGGCCCGCGGCGAGATAGGGATTTGCATTTTTGAGGTTAATGTTATTTTTCTCTTTGAGACCCTTCAAGATCTGAACAATATAAGGAATAGTTAAATGGATGGTTGCATAATTCGAGTCTTGGAGCTCTGAAGTAGGTTCCTCAAAGATTTTGAGAATATCACGTAAGGTGGAAAGGTACTGCCATTCGGATTCGGTGATGTTGAAGACATCGAGATTCCAACGCGCTCTTGTAATTGAATCCACTTGTTCAATCTCAACCAAAAGACTTTGAATATGCTCGCGTAGATCAAGAAACCTTTCAATCATGCGGAACTTCGGTAGCCAACCCGGTTCATCATCGAGTACCAAGGCCACGGGTTCGTCTGTGCCATTTGTCGCAATTTGTTCGCTTCGAAAAATGTGATCAAAAGCGCGTTCGACGTAAGGGATCTCACGTACACATTTGGCGATCTTCCGCATGGTACCGGGTAAAGTCCTCATGCTAACGGATAATTCGCTCAATGATGGAAACCGTTGATCGATCATCTTTATAGACCCTTCGAAATCACTTGCCTCGCTCTCCTTGAAAAACGTATAATTCAAAATAGTTTCACATACAAAGTTTAGAATGTGTCTGGCGCATGGTACGGTTCCATTGAATTGAAGCAAATTAGAATTCGCTTTACATGCGTCCTCGAAACTTTCAAGTGAGTCATTCATCAGTCCCGCATTGTCCCTGGTAATAGATGATATGCGATCTTTTAGCTCGTACTCGCCAAGGACTTCGAAAACACGCTCCAGCAACATCAGCAGCGAGAACCTTAGTTCCTTTTTCAAATACTCGAACCCAATCGTATAGTGTTGAAGGTTGAACGAATTATCAAAAAAATGAATGGTGATGGCCAAGAATTTATGGTGGTTACTCGCTGCCCATTCATCGAACGTGATAGAAAAAGCCCCATTATTTTCTGCGAGTTCTTGCTTCAAGGCACTAACCTCCATGTCATATTCAATTTTGAGTTGTTTGGTCATCTTACTGCGGGATACACACTTCTCTAACCCATTCCTTGCTGCTCTTAAAGTTAGTTTAGTCCACAAACCATCACATGAACTCAATGAGATGTTATTCGACGCTAGATAACGTAAATATATCTTCCGGTACAGTTTCGGAGTAAGGATTTTTTTCTTTTTCGTGATTCCTCCGCGAAGATTCGTGGGTTTAGGATCCGAAAGAAACAGACCCGTCGGGGTGGGATCCATACGAAACAGATTTGTGGGCTCAGACTCTATACGAAGCAGATTTGTCGGCCCGTGATCAATACGAAACAGATTTGTCGGCTCATGATCTGTGTGAAACAGATTCGCCGCTTCGGGATCTGCACGAAACAGGTTTATGTCTTCGTGATCAGCTGAATAAAAATCATTGCTTCTCCGATTCGTAACCTTCAACCCATCAAGAAGATCTGTCCCTAAAATGGTATCCTCAATTGGCAACCCCGATTTAGCAGCGGCCTCTCCCATTGCAACTAAAACACTGGCATGTTTTTTACGAAAATGTTCCTTCAAGGTAGTTGTATTTCCTGGCATTTTGTGGGTGTAATTTTTGGGGCACCTTGAGCATTTGAGGAAAATACGCTTTGTCATTGAAGGAGTTGGGGGTATTATTTTCCACAGAAAGAGGCCGAATTTGAACACAGGCGCAATCTTTTTGTGACTACCCATTTCATATTCACGTGGTGAGCTTGCTTGTGATGGAGCAAACATTCCACCCGGAACTTGCGCCATTGCAATGATTTTATTAGTGTTAGCGTATAGTAAGAAAAGATACGATTGAGAAGTTTAGACGAGAATTTTTCTGTTTTTATTCCCCCGCGTGAGCAGCAGGGCACACGTGTCCGAATCAGTTTTTAAACAATAGGAGTAAGCTGCGGTTCAAACGCACGACCACAAGGTCAAGGTGTAGCCAATTATGGGTATATTCAAGTCCTAGGAGGTGACTAGGAGGTTGAGGTTGCTAGTTTTGAGAGCGTAATATGAATTGAAACGTTGTCTTTGTGGTGGCTACGAAAATACGAGGGGGTACTGCTCTGGCGTATTTCGTTTTGCAGGGATTTTGTCTGGCTTGGACGGTATTGGTGTGTGCTGCATGTACGCCGGTATGTTTAATGGGAATATTAATTACACGGATGCTTTCTTTGAATGAAGCTTATTATAGTAAAAACTATATAAATATAGAAAAAAACCTACAATACGTCTGGCTAAGATACTGAGACACGAAAGACCCCGACTTTCCTAAGCCTGAACCTCTCCTCCTTACCATAGCCTTTAATATTGAGACAACGTATAAAGGACATATGAGTGGTCGCATTTGCTGGGTGAAAGATTGGGCTGTGTTCTTTTCTTAGTATATTGTTTATCTCGACTATCCGAAGATCAAAAAAATGTTCTTTATAATCAAATATTCTGTATAATCAAATGTTCTTTATAATCAAATATTCTGTATAATCAAGTATTCTGTATAATAAGGTATTCTATGTAATCAAATATTCTGTAATATCAAATATTCTGTAATATCAAATATTCTGTGTAATCAAATACCGCTTGTACTCCCACAACTCGTTGCTACTACACAAAATATCCCTTCCATGAGTATGTGGACACTTGTACAAGAGCACCGTTTGAATTGTCCAATGATCTTTTCCGGCAAATGCTTCATGCGCACTATCCTTCTGGTATCGAGCATGGAGCGACATAGACAATCGTGGTTATAACGATGGCACGAAATCCGGAATAAACATTATCAAGAACACGCCCCACTCTTATTTTTTTTAAATGTTCAAACTTGGTAAACAGAAACAAGCCTCTTCGGGCTTAAAGATCCATCAAAACGTTGTTCTATTCCGCTACTTGCTGCTCTGTTCGTGCACTATCAGCATCATGAATGCATTCAGTAGACCATACTCAAAAGAATAAAATGGAAGGATTTCTTCTTTTAGTTCAGAAAAATATTCCACTTCTCTTTGTTTTTTTGTTTTTTGTTTTTTGTTTTTTGTTTTTTGTTTTTTGTTTTTTGTTTTTGTTTTTCCAATATATTATATAAAATTAGAGTGAATAAAATATAAGGATGCCAACATTATCTTCCCTGTACAAGTACTGCAAAGCTGCGGTTGCATGAGAATACACATTTCATAACCCTCTGCTAAACCGTACTTCTGCCAAGGATTTAGGTTAAAGATCCCCCATTCACCCTTTTCCACAAAACTCCATGTATAAATAGAATCTATAATTAGAAGTTTCTCTCAAACGATCGGAAATATAAGCCAAAATTATAATCTGGCATGTAAGCTTGTGAGAAGCACCCTTAACTTAGTTGGTTCCAGTGAGGTCGAACATGACAAGCCACTAGTCTCGTCCGCGTACTTTCTTTTCTTTTGTGGCATAAGCCGTTAAACTTTACTTTCATTTCTCAGGGCTTTCCAAAAGAAAAAGAATAAATATATAAGTCCATATCATTATCCACTTCACGAGATACACCCAAGGGGCTAGCCAATAAAAGGCATGTGTATACAGGGAAGCCTAGTTCTATTTATAAATTCTTCGGTAGAAGAGAATCTCGTATACGCTAGGGGGGCAATGTTTCTATCGCCGATTCAATTTACCTATATTTTTGTGTCTGATTTGAAAACATCACAGGACCTCCTTGATTGATGGTTTGCACAGGCACCATCGTTATAAGCAGTTCCTCCTGGGAAATATCGCAGGCACCCGTTATGATTGCTATTGCATCACAACGTGTGCGTGGTCACATGACTGCGGGTGAATAGGAATTTAGGGATAGATAAACGGATGATTTGGTCAAAAAATCTATTTTTAGGTTTTGGTGTTTTCCTTTTGTGTTTGGGTTTGGGTTTGGGTTTGTTTTAGTTTTAGTTTTGTTGACTTCTTTTGTTCACTTTCTCCTCTTGCTCTGTTTGGTCGAGTGCACTGCGGAACCACCCAAGCGTGAGAATATTGGAGGTTATTATCGCCAAAACAATGGCCCCGCTGTACTTTATTAGAATAATTGGAACTATTCGAAAACATACTTTTCCGAAAGCCAACTACCTGATAAAAAATGTTCGAATCTCCGACTTTTGGAATTCCTCCTACAGTCCATGGAAATGGCATGGTGGACTGAATCTTATAGGTGCTTCTCTCAAGACGTGCTTCTCTCAAGAGTACCGGAGTGAAGCATTTTCCACCCCCACAAGGCAAAGTGGAGATAGATATACATAAACTCGTATTTGATTATCGTTCATTCCTGTGTTTTGCGGGTGACACTGGTGGCCACTATACATTAACGCTGTTTCAAACGATAGCACTGTGACCAGAAGCAGTTTGCCTCAGGATCACAACATGTAATTAACGCAAGAGATAAAACCTGACCACCACGCTTTAATTTCTCTGATGATACAAACGGCTCCAGGAAATCTACTCCACTAGAAAGAGGTCCTAGTGGGTATTTCCTGAACTTGCTCTAGGCTCTGCATTAGTCAAAACCTACAAGTGTAGTTAGACCCCAAATAATATCAACCCCAAATATTCGACGCGTGCATCTGAAATCAACCACTTCACGTTTTATTACAAAGGCACGCACACTTGTCCTGAGAAGGCACGCATCGTTCGGGGAATCAAGAATAATATATTGCCCAAAAGGTAACCATGCCCCAGAAAAGAAAAAAAAAATGGCCAAAAAAGATTATAATACACTACCAATCCGTACAAAGAATAAAACAAGAGCACTTTAATGTATCCCCACGAATTTCACGTCCGGGGTACCCCGAACAAAGCTTTGGCATGCGCACATGGGACCGGCGAGTTTCAACTCGGACACCGAAGCGCGATACCCCACGAATTTTCCCGTCTTTTGGTTTTTGGGGTTTGGGGTTTGCGCTTAGGGTTGCACTTAGGTTTGCGTTTAGTTTTACGTTTAGTTTTGCGCTCATGTTTGCCTTTAAGTTTGGGTTTTGTGGTTCATATCAAAGGTTTTTCTGTTGTTTCCCAAAGGTTTAACCAGTGTCCTAAGAAAAAAATACATTAGTGCACATGGGAAATCGCATGGGTTCGACTCAAAAGGCCTAGACCAGAAGTTGTCTATGCAAGGTGTAGGCGTCTACGCTTGTTCCACGGCAAAGAGTAGACAAGACAATAAGTAAATAACATTGAAAGAAATGTTAGGAAAACCCCAAGAGAACCCTAAGAAAAACTTTAAACCCCCATGCTCAAGACAAAATAAAAAATAAGAAAATGAAAGAGTAATAAATGAAAAAATAAATGAAAAAAATAAGATAAAATAAAAACAAAGAACACAAGAAAAATCCCATATTTGAGGCCAAGTTCTTGCTGGTTTAGAACCTCGCGCGGCCCGCAACGCCAGAAAGTTTACGCGGCCCATGGGTGGCCCTATATGGCAGAGCCAGGCAGGCCCACCTTTGTTTTATGCTTTCAACATCAAGAGAAGAATGAAAAAATATATATATATAAGAAAACACGAAAGAAATCATGAGTTACAAAATATAATACCCCACTTCTATTCACCTTTGGTTGTGTGGCCAGTAGGAAATTAGAAAAGCCGAGATCTGGTGTGGAGGTTTTGTTTCTTTGCCTGGTTTGTCACTTGTTTTGTTCCTTGTTTGTTCCTTTTTTATATCTGTTTTGAAGGATTTTTCTTTTTCTTGTTCTTGTTCATTTTCTTGTTCTTTTTCTTTTTCTCTTTTCGGATTTTTGAGATTTCATGGAGATCGGCGAAACCTCGCCCCAAAAATGCCTCAGCATATTGGAGCAAGAGCAATTAATCTCAACCAACCGAAGGCCGGGATTATGATGATCAAAAGTACAGAAACAAAAACAGTCTGCGGGTCAATCTTCTCCTCCTGCTCTACATGGTTCCGTGGTATGGATATGTGGGATTTGCTTGAGATGGTCTAGTTTGGTTTTGAAGTGATAAAAGGCAACTTTTACCGGATAGGGAAAGTAAACAAAAGCAAGTGCAATCAAATAATTCAACCCACCCAAGCAATTCAAATGATTCAAATGATTCAAATAGCATCAGGAAAAATACCAAGGTGGAGTCATAATTCCACTGGCTGGGCCTTCCGAGCCGTGTCTCTGAATGGATGAAATTTACTGCTTGCCCATGCCATCATTCCTGCCCTGCCGTTCCCCGAGTGCATGTTGCTGTGTCTTGTACGCACAAAACTCCTTACTAGAGCGGATTAGCCTGTATCGTAAGTTTATTTTATTTATGGTGGGTGCTGGTTATCGCCCTCCCAATGAGGGAAAAAAAAAAGGTGGTGTTGTTCACTTCACCACCATTCGAACACTATTCGACGTCACCACACAAAATATTGAAAAAAAACAAGCGTTTTTACTCCTTTCACAATACCTGCCTGTGCTCTCCTGCAGCAGCTCCAAAAAAACACCCCAAGTCAGAGATTTTCAGGTATTTTCAACTCTATTTGCTTTGTCTTTTTGATGTTCTTATCTCGCCCCATGCACCCTCGTGTGTCCACATGCACGGTGGTGCGGCCCCATGCACAACTTGCGCACCAGCCTTAAAAGGGTCTTTGGTATTCTCTGTTAGGAACAGTGGACGTGAGTAATCGTAGCCACAACTGGTGGCCGGATGCATGGCATTAGCAATAAAGGATATACTATATATCATGACTCCACCCCAGCCAGCGTGGGTTATTTTTGAATAAAACTGTAAACCGTCTCCAACGCAAACTTCTCCTAATAAACTTTTGACTGCTGCAAACTTTGCTGTGGCCCATTCCTTTCCTGTCTCATTGCTTATTTCATAGATAGGACCAATTAATTTTGCAGTCGACACTCCAACATCAAGCGGCGCCAAAAGAAGTGGAATCATCCCTCGCGTCTTTAAGGAAGCTAGATTTGAAGTCCCCTGGATTTTACAAATTCGATTTTTTGTTTGTTTGTTTTGAACTTTTGAACTTTTCTAAACTGCTACTTCAATGACCGCCTCAATCTTGGAAAACTACTTGGACGAGTTCAGTACCCGCTACTTGGAAAGCTGCGAGGAAATCTATGCCAACCAGACGCGTACTGGCATGCTCTTGTCTCGCCTCTCGTCCCCGTTATCCGTGATGGATATTTCACATTCCGTTGCCAATAACCATAGCTCGGAAATGCATAGTCTGGATAATCTGGCCATGCATAGTCTGGTGGTGAATGTTCTGGTCACCAGTAGTCCGGAACTCATCAGACCCCGTTTCTCGAGGCCTGTTCCAAATCCGTACATGGTGGATAGCGACTGCGACCAAATGTCCATCTTTTCCACCCAAAGCAGCCCCATTGAACCAGCATTTTCTCCTCAAAGCTCCATCTCCAGCTCGGGCTCGCCTCTGCTGCAAGAAATCTCAACTGCTGTTGTCGAACGTACATTCACCAAACTTCACACTGTTCGTCCAAAGACGAAAGGGAAGCTTCTCCGAGGCACCACAAATGTGGGAAATCCCTTCTACAACAGAAAGGGCTCCATTATTCGCCGAAACTCTAGTCTGAGCTTGAATCTGCGCTAATTCTGGGTTTCTCGCTTAGTTCGCTGGCCGACTCAATGCCATTGGGGTCAATAGTACCAATGGTGCCATAGAAAGTGTCTGTTATGGATCCACGCGTCTTTGGTATCTCTGGAAGATCTTGGGCTGTCTATTCTTTAATTCGCTTCTCTTACAGACGAGAGGTTCTTTTACATACGTATGTGTATATTTTATGGGTATTACGATTTAACATTCATTTTATATGTTTGTAGTCTTTCGGCACTGTGGCACTTCCGACAGGTGAAACGTGTTTGAAGGGAAGTTTTGTTATGCTTGTGAAGTGTTCTGACCCACTTTGTCGCCCTTTAGATGTCATCTTTCTTGGAGGAATTTTTTACTGTTTTCGTCGATCCTTCTTACTCGACCACACTTATGTGCAAAACATTGACCAGAGAACTTTCAATCAAAGTGGCTCCTACAGCAAATGCATCCCATATGACGTGCTGTAGTATACATTCACTAAATGGTGCCCCGAATTTAGCATTTTGTCGATCAGAAGGCGAGCTGGTTAGACAGTAATTAGAAACCGACCCCAATAGTTACTGGTGATCCTCCACCAACCCGTTCTTTCTCAGTAGAACACGTCCTCTTTTTTAACTCATACAAACTACCCGTTCAAACACCCCAACGCACGCGGTAGCCACTCCGCTGCATCTCCTTGGAACCCCCACGTATGTGGCACCTCGCCCCGTAAAACCTCCGGCTCGATGTCTGTATTGAATATAGCAACGGCGCCACCACGTGCACGCACCAAATCCACATATCCGTTTGCTGGGTACATCGTGCCCGAAGTTCCAATGACCAATATGAGATCCACCGTGTCAGTTTGCAAGAAATCGTCGATGGCTCCTAGAACTCGTAGCGGGAGCAGCTCCCCGAACCACACCACCCCCGGGCGCATAAGTGAACTGCAAGCAGGGCATAGTGGGAGTTCATCAGACGATAACTCTTTAATAGCAGTGAACTGAGGTGACTTGGCCACCAAACTACTGTGTTCCATGGAACAAACATCTAGGCCGGTCGCCTTTTCTATTTGTCCTCCGAAACCGTCCTCAGCTCCAGAACTCAGCTCATATTCATAGGGCACATCTAGCGCCGGTGTTAGCGGGTCCTCCTCATTCATACGGTCCACAAAGGTACAAGTGAAGCTCGTGCACCGAAGTTCAAAGAGAGATCCGTGTATCTCAAACAACTTATCTCGCTCGTGGCCCGCACGGCTCAGTAACCCATCCACATTTTGGGTTATGGTCACAAAGTCCTTAGTGGGGTTCCGCAGAAGCTCTGCAAGGGCTAAATGACCCGGGTTGGGCTGTGCTTGTAGTGCCTGATGTCGCCTCCACAGATAAAACTGCCATACTAGCCCCGGGTCGATGTAAAACGCGTCTGGGGTTGCCAAATCAATCATGTTGAAGTTTTTCCAGAGACCCTGAGTACCTCTGAACGTCGGGAGCCCACTTGACGCCAGGAGACCTGCTCCCACAAGGGCGATTATACGCTTAGAAGACTTGAGGCATTCCTGAAACTCAGCAAGGTGAACCGGGTTTGTCATCTAAGCGAAAGAGGAAGTGAAAACGCTCAAATTAGAAAGATATGCGACTTGGTATGTCTTGTTGGATGCCTGACAAGTGTAAGGTGTAGCGAATAGCGAATAGCAACGGCAATGGAAATTTGTCTGAATCAATAGCAAAATTTATCTTCAAAGTAATATACAATAATTAGCAATATAAAAATCCGGAACGGCAGAATCTGCTTGGGCCACAGATCAGCGTAGATTTCTATCCCGGTGGACCATTCAACGATAAAACTTGTTATGCGAGGAATCCCAGTCCGAGTGGATTGTTCGTTCGGTTCATGCGCATTCTTTCGGCCCCAACTCTTGATATGGTTGGACTGTCTGCAGGTTGGCCGCCTAGAGGAATGAACCAGAAGATGAAAAAATCTGTTAATGTCAGAGAGGTAACGGTGTGGACAAGGATATGGTTGTTTAATTTCATGCTTTGTGTGTCTTTTTCATTTTCCATGCCAAATACTTGGCAGAGTGACTGACGGGCGTCACCACTCTGTCTGTGATGATGGCAGGTGGTGCACGGAACCAAACCGCGTTACCTGAGGACGAGATGAGCAGCTCACTGATTTCACCAAAGCTTTCTTTGGCATCGTTGGTATCGTTGGCAGAGTCCTGTTCGCCTGGTTTCTCTTCATAAGAAACGACCCCTCCTGGAAGCACTGCCGAGTAGACTGATGTAGTAGGCTGGTAGTTACTGGTAGCATGCGAAATTCCCGACGGCGTCACGTCACGGGCATTGCCAAGCGACGTATCTGCCTTGGCGTAGGACTTATTTAAGGATCCCGTACCGAAAGCGCCAGGCGTGGGCGTCGAGTACGAAGCCGGGCCTTGTACGTCCTTTAACGCGGGACTATCGTAAGGTGCTGGTGTCTCTTCAAGCTGGCCCGGGCTGTAACTAGCGGCTACCTGCCGCGTTCCTGAGGAGTAGGTGCCGCTGTTTGAAGCACCGCCGTTAACAAGCTTCAATTGTGACACGGGCACAAACACGTAGGCCTTCCTGCCGGAATCCAAGTCATCGTATTCCGGTGCAGGGGTAACGTTAGGAGAAGTGGAGCACTGGCCCAACTCATCATTATAGTATGGCGGTTTCTGGAACACGGCTCCAACAAGAGGTGGGCCATTGACATCGGGTCCGTCCGTAGGCGAAACCTGCGAAGCGTCATCCGAGGAGTTGGGGTTCAAGAGGTGCTTGATCGGAGAGTCGTACTTGATCAATTTACGAGGCTCGTTGATAGGCACAATGGGCTGGTCGATTTGCCTGATTTCGTCGGGCAAGCATGCCTTCCAAGTACGAATCCGGTTGAACGCGTAAGTGTTTGCGTTGTAACGGAACTCACAAATAAACCACTCGGCACCATCGGGAAGCAAGTTGGGTGGAATGTCACCTTTTTGGTAGTGGGTCAAGAAAATCACATAGCAGGGAGCCACGATGTCCTCGGCTTTGTGGTCCGAGTACTCGCCGGTCTTGCAAACCTCGTTTATGTAGAAAATACGATCGGCACGGTGGCAGGTTTGCTCGGGACGAATGTACCAGCAAACGTTTGTGTACTGCACGCCGTCAGTGGACCAGAGACGAAATATCTGGCCACAAATAGGTTTGTTGGCGTCGTTCGGGTTGCGGATGAGCACCCAGTCGCCCACTTTATAGCTGTTTCCATTTACAGAAACCTGATCTAGAGGGATCTTGAACTTGTCCGCACCAGCATTTGGCCCCAACGCGAAGTCCGAGTCGGGACGCTGCATCTCCTTGTCTACCACAGCCTCGGCCTCCTTCTCGTATAGGTACAATTCGTTGACCATGGTGTGGTCGGAGGCGTAGTATACCTTTGCGTTGCTTATCATCAACGATAAATCGTCCAAGAATTGTTGCACGGTAGTATACTTCCGGGAACGCACTTTGGTGCGGATTTCGTGCAAACTGATTGGGTGGGCAATGGTCTCGTAGTAGTCAGTCTGGGTCTTATCAGGCAAGCGCTCGAAATGGTTCGCTACAGTTGGATCATCGTCCTCAGACTGGCGCACGCGTTTCAACAGCTTAAGAATCGTCTTGATACGAGATTCGTAGGGCTTGTCGATGATGGGAGGCCGGCCCCTTCTGACCGCACCGTCGTGTGGTTTGAGCTGGGAGTGCGGCTTCGAGGAAAGTCCCGTGTACCGGTGGGTGGTGACATTTTCGTCATCGTCGTAATCGTCGTTCTTGACATAAGGGCTTCCCAGAGCACCATCATCGTCCAAACGCACCGAGCCGTAGTCATCCAAAGGACCCAAGTCCGGGTAGTGCAAGGCCGAGCCGTTGACGATATTGGGGTCGTTGGAAAGCTTGGGGATGGCGGTTTCACGGATGAATTTGTCCAAAATGAGCGCGTTCTCGTAGATCTCCAGCCCGGGCTCGTTGTAGTGACGAGCATTCCACGTGATCTGGGCCAAATCGTCAATAAAGCCCTGTGCATCCTTGTACTGGAACCGCTTGACCATACGGCCGATGTGATGGAGCGAAATGGGCTTGGTGATGAACTTATAGTAGTCTGTTCCGGTACGGGGAGGAAGTCTGTGGAAGTCCTCATTAACTGGGTTGCCAGCCCGGTTGGTGAGGGTGTAGATGGCATCATAGAGGTTGCTGAGTCGCGTCACCAACTTCTTCTGCTCACGGTCCGACATGGTGTGTTTGTTGGTGTTTGTTAATGCTTATTGGTGCTTGGGTGTACTGGTGAGTAGTGTTCAGTTCCCTTGAGGTGTTCAGGTGTTTGCCTGATGTTGGACGCGCACTTCGGGTGTATGTTTGTGGAATCTGTTTTGTTTGTTGTTTTTTTTTTTCAATCTTTTGTTGGCCCGTTCCAGTTTCCGTTATGCGTGGTGGTGTTTTTTATGCGTTTAAGTGAGCCGTGCAGCCGGATGTTTAGGAAATTCTTCCTCGTTATGACCCGTGTTTTGTCTTGAAAGGGTGTATCTGGACCCGGTCATGTTTTTTCGTGAGCGAGTGTTTACTCGCACCGTGGGCCGGCCACGACCTTTGTTTTTTGTTTTTTTGTTTTTTTGGTGCGCTAGTGCTGTCTTTTCCTAGTGAGACTGCGACGCTCATGCAACCTCACGACGCTCATGCAACCTCACTGGGGACAAGGCAATGGAGG
Source organism: Metschnikowia vanudenii (assembly GCA_030583145.1). Taxonomy (NCBI): domain Eukaryota; kingdom Fungi; phylum Ascomycota; class Pichiomycetes; order Serinales; family Metschnikowiaceae; genus Metschnikowia; species Metschnikowia vanudenii. The sequence continues at coordinate 138,101 of JAJMHT010000005.1, read as the reverse complement.
CGCTATACACCAGCCCCATTAAAGGATGCAACGTTGTAGATAATGGGATGGTTTGTGGGCCATGAAAAGTGCAGAGCTTGGTAGATCAATGGGAACTTGTGATTACTCTTTTCTAAAAATGTGTGAAGTATGTGCAAGAAGACAAATTGTAGAGGGTGTTTAAACATTTGCATTTTGGGGGAGAATTGCTCTTTGCTCGCAGCATGTGGAAGTTCTACCCTCTCACGTCAATACGCTTGATCTTCTTGCAAACGAACTTAATATACCAAAAAATCATCAATTTTGTATTCTCCACGTATAAATTTCCTGACTCTTTGGGTGAAAATGTATCACCTTCCGGTACTGCTGTCCCAAGACGAACAGTGGCCTTTACGATGGCACATTGCAATTCATTTCTTTGGGACACTCATACCTGGAGGCTGGAGACACATGTCTGCAGACACAAGTCTGAATACACATATGAAGAACATTTTCGGAGTCAGTCCAATGCTTGTTTCTCTCGGTAGACCAACAGGCTTTTTTTGCAGCACAAGCATTCATATGTGGGATTCTATTTGGTTTTCCGGTACTTCTTCTGATGGTAATGACTCTGCCGTTCAATCATGGAGGATAATTTTCTGTTTGTTTGAACTCCTAGACGTTTCTTGACATTGTGGTCGTGCTCGTGAAAAAGACGTATTCAATATCTTACAAAGGGGTTGCTTTATGGAAATTTTATCTTCACGACACCATAGCACCAATAATCAAGATGATAAAGATGATTTGCTTATTGATATCAGATTTAGGCGGACATTGCGGGGCAGCACTAGCACCGCGATGTTCTTCCAAAATTTGAAGTGGCTGCAACACTCAAAAGGCCCAGATTAATTAGACACTCTTTGTCTTTTTCTACTTCTGCGGCAAAACTAAACTTAATTCAACTGAAACAAATTATATTTCAACCAAAAACATATTGAAAACTCAAACGCCTTGCTGCAATTTCCCCAGGAGGGAGTCTGAACTGGCGAACTATCCCGGTGTACGGGTGTGCACCCCAGATTGCCCCAAGTTTCAGCCCGATTTAATGTTTTGCACCATTTTGTCCAGCCATTGATTTGGTACTCTCTTTGTAATGATAGATACGGCTAAACGGGCTATTAGTCTTTACACGGCTAACACAGCCCAAAAGACAATAAGGTTTGCATCTTAGTCACCATTCGTATCTTGTTATGGTACTTGGCTACATTGTTACATTGTTACGTTGTTAAACCGATATATCGTTATAACGTTAGAGGTACTATATTGGCTGAGAAATCTACACATCATACTGAGAGAGTGCCAGCGAAGTCTTCTTCAGCCACTTTGAAAAGAACCAAGGGTTCCTCTTGACCCTCCAATGGTTTCCCCTTGGTATCTGTTCTTTTTTCTACTGACAACATGATAACCTGTGGCAACGACACTGAGGTTATTTTCGTCATGTTTGGAATTTCATATCGCTATTCCTTGGGGGAATGTGTCTCAAGGCGTAGAAAATACTTGAGTTTGGGGGGAACCTAACTCCATGTATATCACTGTAACTTACGCCCTCGAGTCTTCTTCTTTCCAGCGGAATTATTCGTTTGGGCAGTTTCGAGTCCACCTAGTAATGCGCATTTTTAGAGGTCATTTGCTCCTTCTCGTCTGCTCTTTTTCTTAAATTATAGTATATTAGTGCCTTAATACTTTCTTGTTACTATTACCTCAACACCTGCGATTCACATAATAGTATTTGCCTGTCGTCACTATGTCTATATAAACAGGTCAGCATACCTGCAACACCGCGGTTTGGGTGCAAAAGAAAAAAAAAAAAGAATAAACCCACCCAAGCGTAACTATTCCATCCAAAACAGAAAAAAAAATTCAAACCACGTAGCAAAAAGTAGATTACTACGCCCACTTATCTCATTAAACAAATAAACCCCTTTTGGCAAACTAAAGTTTCGCGCGATGTTTTTGAGGCGTCTGTTGAGAAGCAAGACTGATCAAGTCCCCGTGCTGGCCCCAGAGGTGGGTCTGTCCGTGCATCTGGGACTGAAGAAAACTCCCGAAGCAAGCTTTGAAAAAGAATTGGAGAAAGTTTTGTGGAGAACCTTTCAGAAAACTCTAGGTGATCCTTTGGAGTCTATGGTCCAGAGAGTCCTTGAGGATGTCTTGGGTCGCAATTTGGGTAAGACTGTGGGACAAACGCTCGAGGGAACCTTCGAGGCCATCTTGGAGGAGCTACTTGAGAAGATATTGGGCAGGGTTCTTGCAAGGCACTTGGAAGGTATCATGGAAGGGCTTGTTGAGCAGGCTCTAGGAAAGGTGTTGAATTCGGCCTTGGAGAAATCCTTGGCCAAAACTTTGGAGCCTGCACTCGATAAGTCCTTGAAGAAGTCTTTGGGTGATTTCTTGAAAGAGTATGCCGAGATTTCTGCTGCAATTCCCCCGAAGAAGGGGTTCCGCTGTCGCGTCAAGAGCCACATGAGGAAGATCTTCAACTCCAACCCGGGAACTGGTCAAGGAACTCCAGCAAGCTGAATGTGGGTGTTTTACGTAAAACTTTGTGACAAGTTTTTGTTGTGTTGTTTTATTCATGCTGAGTATCGAGGTTATTCTGAGTTTTTCTAGAGTTTATACTGACTTAATGTCGAGGTTATTTTGAGTTAAGTTGAGTTTATGTTAGAAAATAAAGAAGTGATAATTGAATTGAACAATCTGAAAGGGCTTTTTTCATCTTCATACATGTTCCTGTCATCGCTTTGCTCGACCTTTGCTAGCAGAGGTACGGAAATTTTCCAAAAAAAACGAAATATTCTCGTGTCGAAGAATTCCCTTTTGTTAAGGCTAGCTGTTGTCCTAAAAATAGCAAATTATGGTTTTTTGAGTTTAGTAAAGAAGTATACCAAGGCTTTCCTTTGATGGAAATGCTGGGTTCTTTGTATAGAACTTAAAGTTCAAAGCTGACTGTTTTACATTCCTTTGTCTAAACAAGTATTTTCTTTTTGAATAGTGAGTAATGAATAAAGTAGAGCACGAAAACTCTTCTTAATGTATTTGAAACTTATCTTTGGTCTATGAGTATCTCTGAACTGAAGGCTCAGGAATGAGTTATTCTTCTTTTCAACTATACCCTGCGGTGTATTTTATTATCTTGAAATTTTTATTCCTCGGCAAGTAAAATTTTGCATCAAAATTATAATTTCTTTACTTTTTTTTAGTTTACCAGTCCTAATCTTCTCTTTAATTTACTCTGGCTTCTTCTGATTCTCTTTCGGTAACCGAAATTTAGGGACACTCCTATAAAAACTTCCAAAACGAAAATATTAAACATCGGCAAGACAAGCACTCGACAAGGGGATTAACTGAAAATGTTTATGTTTAATTACCATGATGTTTGTCTTTGGCTCTTAAACTTATGTGAAGAAAAAATAAATGGTTTTCTTCTTTCGCGACCACACGTATCACCAGAAAAGTTCTCTTTCCCTCTAATAAAACCGTTGAAATCTCCAAACCTAAACACATCTCTATTTTGATGTATTAATTATTTCCAACAGCAAGCTTACTTGTCCAGTAATGGCTGACTCACTGATTCAAACTTTCCATCTTTTCTTTGAAAGTATCTATTTTTCGCTACCCAACCACACATAAAACAAACGATACTGTTTGTTTGAAAGCTTCGTGAAACTGGTTCCATTTGTGGGATCTCAGAAACAAAATCCTCATAAACTATCTTTCCAGGAGTTTGGAAGCTAAATTATTACCTTTACTTTAAATGAATATCCTTTTGAAGAAGTATGAAGTCTTATTTACCAGATTCGTACACTCATGAGCTCTAGGGCTTCCTCTCAGTGGACAAAAGTTTTGCCATCTGGTTTGTTCCTCGATGTTCAATTTCAATGGATATTCGCACACTTGAATGTAGCAGAAAGTTTCAAAGATATAATATTTTCGAACACACCTTTGATTTAAGAAAAAAAGTGGGACACAATCACTTACATGAAGCACCCTCAAAAACATAACCCAAAAACATAACCCAAAAACATAACCCAAAAACATAACCCAAAATAACCCACATACCTATAGCTCTTTCCAGATTGTGATTTCGTGCTCATTTTACTTTTTTTCAGTCTCTTCCAAATATTCTTGCCGTGGAAGGCACTTCACCAACATGTTCTACCAGAAAAAAAAAAACAATCTGATGTACCCGTAAACGCTGCCAATTCCTGTTACGCCATAAAAAATAAAGTGAACCCTTGCTTAGCTTCAAACGGGTTTTGCTCTTACTTATTCTTTCTATGAAATTCCAATTTCTTCTCTCTTCAAAAGACTAAAAAAATTAAAAACATAAAAAGATCAAGCAGAACGATTTATACGTTGCCTCTGACACTGGTAATCTGGGCATCCACAGGTACACTTTTTGCAGCCGCGCTCTTTCGACGCATGCACTCCTGAGAAATTGGGTGCAAATCCTGAAGGGGATAAAATGGACGTCTTTTTTTTTTTTTTTTTTCTTCCCCTTCTTTCATAAAATCTCAGAGGAAAAAACAGACCTATAAATTTACCTAAGCATACAAAAATTGCACATAAAATAACAGCAACCAAAGTTAAAAGAATATTAGATTATGTTGAGCTTGGCGCGTGTTCTATCATGGAAAAAAAGGTCAAGGAAATCTGTAGAGGTTCCGGAATTGCCGCCGGCGCCAACCCCGCAAATTAAAGTGGAGCCTGCCACACCGGGTAAGAAGCCATGTACTATTATCGCAAAGGATTTGGAGAAAGTTTTAGTGGCCTCCATTGAGGCGCCGTTGGCGGTTGTTGTGAAGACTGTGTCGACGGAAATCGTGAAACCTATATCGAAGGCAGTTAGTGATGCGTGGAATGCAGACTCTGGCGATCTCTTGGGCCCGCTCGCCCATGTTTTTGTTGACCCACGAGATGTGCTTGCCACAATGAATATCGAAGACATCACGGCGTCTGTCACGGAGACTTTCATGGCACTCATCCGGAAGGTGGTTGATGAAGCCTTTATTCCCTTTTTGACCATCGTGCGTTCGGTGTTGCAAAATCTTCTTGGAGAGAAATATGCCACCATTGTCGCTTGGCTTGAGCGATTTGTGCGCACCGTTGTTCCAGCGCTTCTTGGGGCTATATTTGTTAAGCAGGAAAGCTCCAAAACCGCCAAATGGGTGACTGCTATTACGGAGGATCTTTTAAGTGCCCTAATAGGCCCCGCAGGAGACCAACTGGAAGCGCCTGGTCTGGGAAAGAAGTCGTCCGCCAATTCAAAAGCAAAAGGTGTGCAAAAACGGCTGCTGTGGCAGCCCTTTTCCTCCTCAAAACATCTCGAGGTTCCTCCCGAAGAATCTGAAGATTCCTTGAAAGAGACTTTGAGAAATTTCAAAGTACATGTCGAAAGAGCTTTGAGTTAATCTTGGAGGGTGCTGTATTTCAAGAAGAAAGTGGTGTTAAATGTTTTGAAGATTGAAACCCCCTGCTTGGAAAGGGGTTAATGTAAGTAGGTGTCACCTTTATGAAAATACCCTTAGAGGTTTTAAGCCCATTACCAATACATATGCTCCGAGGCTGTGCACTTCCTTCTACGGAACTCGGAGCTTTAAAGTAACGGGGAAAGGTGCCTAGAAGTTTCTTCTCAAAACAAGTGGCATTGATCTTAAGTGAGCCACCCAAAACTCCCCATTTCTTTGGATTCAGGTTTCAAATATAAGTATAATTATTGCCGCACTATAAAATGGTACCAAGTGTCTGAAACTTTTGGTTTTTAGTGTTGTTATCCAAGCTTATTTCTCTTGGGAGATATAATTGGTTGCTCCTTCGGCCCTTTAAATGGGCTGGGTCGCACACGAGTATGTGCTCTTGCGGTTCTTCCTCATGGTAAAGATCAAATTGGTTTTCCAAACTTGTAACCCATTCTGAGTATCTGTTTAAGTACAAGTGTCCAAATCAGTAGTATAAGGCACTTCAAACTTTTTTTTATTGCTTCACCGAAGTGCAAAATGAACCACACCGTAATTACAAGAATTAGATGGTATGGGATATCCACTCTTCTATAAGACTAAAAGTCAGTAAAAACCTCAATTGATTCAGAATATTATGGGTAGATATTACTTTGATAGTCCCATACTATGGAAAGGCACATGCGGCATTAAGACAACGAAGTACTAAGTAAGGTTGAATTTTCCAATTATTTCTTAAAGCGACTTGAATACAATCATGTGAAATAAGAGTTTAACCACCAGTTCTTTGAGAGAAACACATTCACGGTCACTTCAAAGATTAACTTAAATCAAATAAGGATATTATCCAGCCACAAATTCAGCAATTCCAAGCAGCCCACTTTAGGCTTTCATCTATCACAATTCAATTGCATGTGTATTTCCTGTTTCAATTGCCATACTTGGTATAAGCATGGTATGAGACCCAAAACGTACCAGCCCATAGCTGTGTCCCCGTTGACCCATGGTATAGTGAAGTGTAGTTGAGTCATTCTAAAAATTCGGAGGTGTTCCTTGGGTTTGCCCACAAATGCCAACTAGAATGATGTGATTCCAACACGGCAGTCTATACAACTACAGAAAACCTCTGTATTGCACCACCCACCATTTTCCATCCAAGGGATTTCACAAAGGCTCATGTTTCGAAACACCTTTGAACCATGAGCCACGCAAGAGACTTTTAAGCAAAAAAAAAAAAAAAAGAAAAAAAAAAATGGTATTCATCTTGAAACCCCGGCAGTCTTCAATCAGTGGCTAAAATCGGACTTTGTCCAAGTTCCACCTAGATTAAAGGGCAGCAATTCCCCCTCAGTTCCTTCGCAGGAGTTTTCTTCTTCTGAAGATTGCTTACAACACTTCTGTTTCCGATATCCATGACACCGATGGAAAGATTTTAATGGATATCCCTGCCCCTGCTAGTATTTCAGTATCCTCAATGAGCGGCATAGATGGAATTCTTGGAATTGTGGCTTTGCAGTCTGTGAGAACTTTTATTGTCAGTGTAAAGTTCATACGGAACCAAAGGGACGGGCATTTTCTGAGGTCAATGGAACCATTTGATGATGAAATAACACAAGACAAAGAAAATGACCACCAATGCCCAGAAGATCCATTTATCTTGACGAGCCCTGCGCTCGACCCGCCGGATGGTACCTTGACTCACGCCTAAGGTCATCAAACTTTGCTCGAATTTGGCACCAAACCGCTTCAAGGTTTCATTCTGTTCCACCAAGTCACCCAAAGCATTCTGGCCCATTTCGAGAATCATATCGAGCTGTTGCGTGCTCCGACCAAGGGTTTGTTTCTCCTTATAGAGGCCCTCCAGATACGACATATGGGAGTTTTGCCCAGGGCTGTTTTCGTCGCCCGAAACCTGTCCATACGGATTATCACCATGGACGTTTCTACGGCCCAAAAGCTCCTGGCGTGATTCTGCCTGGAGCAGAAGATCTCGCTGGTGTCTCAAGCTGTCGAATTTAGCCTGAAACTGGGCCAAATCCGTACGAAACTTCTCAAGACGCACCTTGTGCTTCTCCTCGGCGAAGGTATTTTGACCCAACACATCTCCATATTCCTTCACTGTCTTTTTAAACGCCGTGAGAGATGTTATAATGGTTCCTTGGAGAGACATTGGCAGGGTACTGAGGTTTTTCTCGAACGCGGCCAAGTCACGAGTGAGGATTTGTGTCTGCTTGACTCCATGGTTGTATATCGAATTCATTGGTGATTGCGAGCGGCACAAGACCTATATTTTCCTCTTGTTTATGACAAAGTCGAATTTTGCCGTGTTTTTGGTTTGTTTAACACACCTGAAAACTAACACAGCTGCAAGTCTGGCCATACTGGAAATGTGCTGCGCGGTTCATTGTGTGTGTTATCTGCAGTATCACTTTTAATCTGGGGCTATTTTGACACATGGCTTAGGGAGATCTGTTTGGGGATAAAGAGGAAATTTCGGGGTGGCGGAACTTTTCGTTGATTTATCTTTATTGTCGGTAGTTGTTTCCTCCAGCTGAACGAAAAGAGTCTGTGGGTGTGTTTGAGCCACGTGAGATGTACCATTGGGTGGTAAGAGCTGGTCCCAGACAATATGCACGGGCTAGAGGTATTGCCAAACTAAGGTTTAGTTTCTTTTCAATTCGATCAAAGCTTGGCAAAACTGGCATATCTATTGTCCAGCTTTTTTTCTGGCTCGCTCACTTAGGCAAGTGTGGTACGATAAACGAAACACCATTCCCCTTGGTCGTCTACGGAACACCCATCAAAAATTCTTCTTTTCGTTTGAGTATAATAGGTCCATTATAGGGGAAAGAGGAGTTTCTTTCGAGAAAAAGTCTTACTAGGTTGTGGAGGCCATGTTATTGTAGTTGCTGACCCCCGCTATAGAACCCCCCATATTTTTGAAAGCTTTGATTCCATATCAGTACAGTTTACCACTCTAACAAGAGCAAAAATACCGTGTTATAACAATTTCCTCAACTAATATGGCTCCGAATAGTATACTATTCGCCAGTCCAGGACCTTTCGGTAGGGTAATATTATCTCTATTTTTCAAATATCTTGTTTTTATTCTTTTCTCTTTTTCCGAATAGCATAAGTAAAAAAAAATGATCAACACAATGATCAAAAAAGTTTAGGTTTTTTTTTTACTGTTTTACTGTTTTGCTGGTTTACTGTTTTGCTGTTTTACTGTTTTACTGTTTTACTGCCTGTCCAACCACCAAACGCGACCCAACCTTTTCGCAGCCATGACCATGACAACTAAAACTCAATCTTATGAAAGGCTTCTTCAGGAATTCAGTCTAGTTAATAAACAAAGAGGGGACAAAAAAATCATGAAGTGGCCTTTAGAATTTCTTCTAAAATCTGCCAGCCTGCGAGGTGGGTGGCTCTGTTACTTAATTAGCTCTTCTTCTCTCTTATTCTTTGTGTTTTATTTTTTTTCCCTATGACGCAGTTACTTTTCTTTAATTCACCCATCCAAACCACTCACCCTGATTCAACATGGTTCCCCATACCTTAAAAGCAAAAGGAGAGGCCCACTCTACAAGTCTCACAAACAAGAGGTCTTGTGTTTTCGAATAAATCCACTTCAACACACTTCAAGCAGAAAATACTTTAGCTAACCAGAAAATACTTTAACTAACCAGAAAATACTTTAGCTGACTAATAACTAGTTACACTCAGCGGTTCATACCATTACAAAAGCAGAAAATATGTCGAATTTTGCAGGGGAAATTCTCACTTTTCACCTATGCAAGTAACCAAAAACGCAATCTTGTTTCTTTGTTGTGCATCAATTTCAGTTATTATCACCGGCCACGTCTTTTCTTAAGTACTTTTTCGTGTATGCTACAACAAAACCCAAAGTCTAGACCCGGACCACAAGATTATTCTGCTCAGTTTAAAGCATTAAGCTGATTTTTGAAGACGAGTATATTCTGCATCCGGTTTCTTTGGGGCGGTTTATCCTGCCCTACTGGTTTTTCCATGTCTATTGTGCACACACAAGCCAAAGGGCAAAACTCCCTCCAAATTGTGTATAAAAGGGGACAATCCCCGTCTTCCTTTCACTTTTTATTCTTTTTTTCCCAAGTCTGGCGCTTCCATTCACTTGGCTCTGCGTTTTACCCTGAATACTGAAGGCTTCCTAGCTGTACGACTTCCTTGCTTGCCGGCTTCCTAGCTGAACAGCTCCCCAGTTCGACTGCTAGTGGTATTCACCTAGCACTCTCGTTACATACCCATTTCAGATGTTAGGCGGTGGGCTTTCCTTGTTTCATTACATGTGGCCCAAAATTCCAAGGGAAATCTGACCCTGATGACCGCATGATAGTCCGTGCTGCAACACTTCAGTAGACCACGGGCTGCTCATCTATCGAAGTCCAGATTCGCTGGTAATTCACTTTATCAGTTTGCATTTTACATGCAACCCAAGGCCCAGTGTCTTAAATAGTTTTTTTTTTAATACATTTTTTTCTATCACTGAATGTAGCAGCTGTTTGAGGTTTATTAATGAGGATACCGTGTTGGGTGTTAATCATAAAAAGACTACGGCTGATTTCAAAAAAGAAAAAAAAAAATAGAGTGAGTGAGTGAGTGAGTGGTTTTAGAGGAACTCACAGAAAGATTTGTGAAAAATTAATCTAATTTCACGGAATTCAAGGGTTGTTGCATATTCTTGAACTGAAAACTACACTAGAAACATACCCCATCAAAACCCAATGTCACTTGCGCAGAACACGTGTTTAGCAGAAAAGGCCTCGAATCATAACCCTGTTACATTCTTTTAGGATAAACTCTGAGTCTGGAAACAGGAATGGTCAACCCCCTTAGACTGGTAAAGTTCCGTCCGCATACTCTTGGATCAATGCAGCAGATTGCTTGTTTTTTCTTCAGGGGTTCAGCAAGTATGCTTTTTGAGCCACTTGAGACCGAAAGAGAGGCTCGTTTGGAAACCCCGGGAGCGGCATCGCTCAATATCCGTGAGGAGTCACTTGAAGCCTCTGGAGCTTCAGTTTTAGACAATAACTTAAGGGCATTTTGGTTGCTTAGAGTAGCGAGCTCGCAGATGCTTGCCAAAAACTCATCGTGGGCCTTTTGATAGGACCCATCATCACTAGCTGGGGGAAGAGTTTTTGGAGCGGACCTAGGCATGGTTTGTGGTAGCTATCAAAAATGAGATGAACAATGGGTAGTACAAGACAGCGTTTAGATTCGAGAACTTTGGGATAGTTTCGAGTGATTTTTTGGTTCTTTTTTTTTTATATTTTTTTTTTCTTTTCAAACAGGACCATTGTTGTTTTTTCACCATGAATTCCAAGAGAAAAAAAATTTAGAGCCCGACGCTAATGCCAGAATATTCCCCGATTGATCCTCTCATAAATAATTGTGGCTTTTGAATAGTCACTGACAAGCCCCGATGACGATTCTTCCTATTTCACCGTGGGTTCCCATCACCCAAAAAACCGCACGATTGCCAACATCAACGCGGCAGTACCTGAACTCACACCAATTAACCATTGCATCACCTGTGTCTTGACGGATTTTATCTGCATCTGCACGTTGGCAATCTCCTCGTCAATCCGAGTAAATGTATCCTCGATCTTCAGCTCATGGATGGAGCTTTCTTCACGAATACGGCCCTTTTCCAAATTTAAGTCAAGACGTACGCCAGCCAGGTTTTTGGTAATTTCTTCCTTGAGCCTGTTTTGAAGATTGGTCAAGTTTGTACGGAGCAGCTCCTGGTCCTTCTTGAGACCGGTAAACTCGCTCTTGTCCATGGTCTGGAGCTCTCCTTTTAGTTTGGCAAAGTTGACTTTTTGCTGGTACGCCACCGAGTTGAGAGTTTCTTTGGTGACGAGATTCCGTGCAATGAGACTGATTCCATCATTCACTGCCTTGTTGACAATTCCCACTGCAGTTTCTGCCTGCTGCTGCGAAAAGCCTCCTTTTTCGAGCGACTGGACAAACTTTTTTGTGTCGAATTTGGTCACGCTACTAAGATATCTGCGAGAAAGACCGACGTGATTCATGGTGTAGTGGCGGTTCCTTCTCAAATGCTTTGATGTGGTGTTTTTTGGGTCTTGTTTGGGTCTTGTTTGGGTCTTGTTTGGGGCTTGTTTGGGGCTTGTTTGGGGCTTGTTTGGGGCTTGTTTGGGGCTTGTTTGGGGCTTGTTTGGGGCTTGTTTGGGTAGTTTTAGTTGATATGGTGTTGCGATTCCAAATTCAGCTTAGAATAAATTTTGCACTGGAGAGAATGTGTTTTGATTGTTTTCTGTTTCCACTGAAACCAAATTGCTGTGGGCTTATCAGTTGTGGAGAAAGTACTAACATTGGCTAGAGTGTGCGACCTGGCGTGGACTGTTCCGTGCAGGCCATGGAGCATGGGCCCGACCAGTCCGAATGGAAACAAACAAACAGAGGTTTCTTATTTGCGGGGAAGTTCAGATATATATTTGGGTGGTTTATGTTTTTTGGGGGGTCTTTTTGTGTATCTAAGCCTATTTGTTTTGTTTAGAAAGCGTTTCTTGTTTTTTGAAAGGTGTTTTGTTGTTTTACTATATTGATTGTGTGTCGCACAATAAATGTAAAGTTGAGTACAATGAGTGGTACAGTGGAATTAACGGGAGGTAATTTTTGCTTTTAGGGTTGTAGGCCCGGTTATACAAATAGAAACTTGCCAATTGATTAGCGCTACCAAAATATGTTGTATCTAATACTTTTTTTTCTTCGTTTTCTCACTTTCCAATAGGCTTGGAGTCAGGTGTTAAAAAATAATATGGGGGTGAATTTCAAGCATGACCAACCTCTGGCCGCGAAAATTGTATCTAATTAGTAGTCGGCAGTGGCAAAATATTAAGCAGTAGAAGTGCCTTGTGAATGTAAATATTTTGAAGGGACAACACAGAACTCACAAGGTGGATGTTTTGGGTGTAAAAAAAAAACAACTGAAATAACCAACATAACCTTTAGAACCCTAATACCACGACAGTCGCCATATCTTTGTCAAAATGTGACAACAAATTTTCTAGCCTAAACGGTTTCAAAGATTGAAAAAAGAAATATTGAAAAAAAAATTTTTAGTATGAAATCATGCATTCTCCCCCAAAAATGTTATAAGCATACTGGCTGTGCTATTCTTTTCCAATGTTGTACATTCCCTCGTTGATTTGGTGCACGTTCACGAGGGAACGCACTTGGTGCAAAAATAGTTTTCTCATTAATGTTTAAACACTAGGCACGGAATTTAGTTATTTGGGATGTGGTAACCCAAAGAAGAGAATGCAAATGTGTGAGTTTTGTGCAACTCGAAAGTAAGTAGATATTTCCAGAGAAAGAGGGTCCGCAATAGATATGTCAAACTGCTTGGGGGATGTGGATCCATCCGAGAGCTTGTTCAATGGAGGATACACCCAATGAAGAATGCACCCAATGAAGAATACACCCAATGAAGAATGCACCCAATGAAGAATACATCTAAATATTGTATTTCGACAGTCACATTGAAAAATAGATAAAATATTGGATTTAGTTAGAGACAAGGGAGTCCTTGGTTCGTGGCTTAGAAATTAATCGGCTATTACGGTCTTCTTACTTGCTTAAGGGAAAACTCGTGTCTTTTGGCACACGCGATTCTGCTTTTTTTTGTATTTTTTTTTTCTTTGCATTTTTTTTTTCTTTGCATTTTTTTTTTCTTTGCATTTTTTTTTTTTTTTATTTTTTGTATCAAAAAAATCAACCAATCATGCAAGGTTAGAACCACGGTGTAAAATCACTTTACAATAAAAAGAGGGCCTGGTTAACAATGTTAACTTAACGTGTGGAGAGCAAAATTTAAATACGTTTCTCGCATAATTCTGGGTGTTCGGGGGAAGCAACTAATGAGAAATTAAACTGTCTCCGATATAATCGAGTGGGGTTTCAGAACTCACTTTCCTGAGAGTTATCACAGAATTAAGCTGCAAAAATGTATGGTTTTCAGTTAACTCTATTTCGAATATAAATAATACTCAGACAAACACCCAAAAACTTCATTTTGAGCATTCGTCTTCTAAGGTAGACAACCGTATGTTCAAATTTCATTGGGGAGCTATGTGTGGGGCATATTAACCACTCGAATCTCCACCCTAATTGGTATTTTCTTTATATATTCTTCTATATTGATTTATCAAATCGGGTAAACAGAAACAAATAACAATTCGTACTAATAATCCCGTCTTTTCGGTGTGGCCTTTCCACAAAAGCTTCCAGATGGTCCATCGGTATATACACCATCGGTATAAACAGGGCGCGACGTCTCTCCGCACATCTCACTGCTTCACACTCACCTTAAACAAGGCCCAATTTGGTTGCTTGAAAATACACGGAAACCCTGGACTCTTCTCTATTTTGAATCCGGTTTCACTTCTATAATCATACCCCCTAAAATCCCAACCGGTACTATGCTTTCGCGGAGATGTGTGCGCGGATTTATCCGTAGCACCGTTATTTCGCAGAAACGGTTTTCTTCGCTGCGGTATAGATCGATCGATGAGTTCAAAAAGCACCAAAAAAAGTTCCATTTTGGCGATGAGATCGACAATTTTGGGTCGGAGAGTCAGCACTCCAAACTCCAAGCGGATTTTCAGCACTCTCCGTCGCTCGAAACACATCCCAAACTCCATGGCCTCAAGCCAAACTCTCCAGATTACAAGTATCAGCTTATGTTGCTCCAACAAGAGTTCCAGGCAGACAAGGAGCGTGAACGTGCTCGCTGGGAATATGCTGAGCGTTTGAAAGGTCTCGGCGCTGGAATTGGCGCCCTTGTGGGCATTATCGCCACGTACCAGCTTGTGATGAACTACAAGTATTTGAAGACTTACTTCCGGAGTGTGTGGGCGTACGATGTGGATGTGTCACAAGTTCAGGACATGAACGACCCGAAGAAAAACACCAAGGCCACGGCAAATTTGGTGGAGCGCCTCAAAGCAGAGACCGATCCAGAATTTGTGCTGTGTTTGCAGGATTCAAAATCTGTGCCTGGGCTCTACTTGTTTGGCGCGGTTTCCGGCAAGAAATTACCCGCCAGGGTGAAAGGCTTCGATGGCATGTACCTCAATGATGTTTTGGTTACCGACAATTATGTAGTTGCAGTCGATGATCGTGGCAAGGTGTACCATTACAGCAAAAAGCTTGGAGCGCCAATCAATGTACATATGCCAGGAAAGGTGGCTAAAGTTGTTTCCTCCGGCAACCGGTTTTTCTATGTGGCAAGCAATGGGAAGGAGATCTACTATGGCGACAAGATCTGCCCCGGAACAAACAAAGCCACTGGCTGGTTTTCGTCGGCAGTGGCTTATACTGTGGGAAAAGTTGCCTTGGACAATCTCCATAGAAGCGAGCGGCTTTCGTCTGTTGTTTCGGGCGCTGACCACCTTCTTATGCTCACGTCTCGAGGCCGGTTGTTTGGCATGAATTCGGCCGAGTCTCCCGAAAACAGGGGGCAGTTTGGTTTGCCCAAATATGCAAATTTTTCTGACCCCTCCACCATACCTACCAACGTCGCTTTTGAGTTGACCAACATGAACAATGAGGTGTTTACGATGGGCAACGGCACCAAGGGAATCAAGCCCCGGACCTTCTCAGCAATTGCTGCCACCAAATACGCCAACGCTGCCATTGAATCGAACGGGAACTTATGGACTTGGGGTGACAATAGTGCGTGCCAATGTGGTCGCACCATTGCCGTGTCAAACGATACCCAGCCTGTGCCCAAGATGGTCTACTCACTCAAAGACTTGGCACGGATCCTGAAGTATAGTCTTGCCGATGCAGGCAAGAAGGGTAACTTCTCTGCTGATGCACTCTACTCAGCTAATAATACGGTATTCTTGAAAATGTCCTACCACTCCGATGAAGACCCAGCACTGACTCAGGACCTAATCCTCAGTTTTGGCGACGGTCTCCGTGGCCAGTTGGGTATTTCCCGGTACTTGCACATGTCACACACACCTCTTGTATTGAAGAGCCTTGTGGGCATGAAAGAGTACGACGAAACAAACAATAGCACACATAATATTGGTATTAAGAATATTTCTGGGGGAGGTGATCACGTGTTTGTTACATTAGACAACGCTGGATCCCACAAAGAGGTTTTGGTGTTTGGAGAGAACTTGAATGGCCAGTTTGGCAATGGGCGCACGGTAAAAAGTGCCAAGCCCATGCAATTACCCAAGCTTCTTGAGCCCCAAGATTTTGATGCTTCCACCAAATCATTGGCGTTGAAAGTGAACAACCAGAACAAAAACAGACTTCAACTCTCCGACGGCGAAATGAAAGGCGTCGAGCAAGTTATTGCGGCAGGCGAGCAAAGCTCGGCAATTTTCTACCGCCGCAAATGATGAATTACATTATATATATATATTATCATGTAAAAAAAGTAATACTTGTCTATAGAAGAAAATACAAAGATCTCAATATTTCACTGCATCACACTCGCACTTACAAGTCGAACAACTCCTTCAAGATCTTGATGGTGTCAGCAGGCTCGTTGACAGCATGTCCGATAGTTCTCTCGTCATTGTAGATCTCGTAATCGTTACCACCCTTGTAGGACTTGTCACCAAAGAAGTGGATCTCCTTGAAACCTTCGTCAGCAACGTGCTGCAAGGCGTAAGTCTTGTCCCAACCGGTTGGGAAAACATCGAAAGAGATTTGACCACCGATGGAGTAAGTCAAGCCATAGTCTGGGAAGTTGTCCTTCAAAGCTTGAACCATGGTCTCTCTAAGCTTGTGCTCGAGGTCGAACTTCTCAAACTCGTTACGCTCCTTGGTCGAGGCGTTTCTGCCGACTGGGGAAACGTTGATCATACCGTTTCTGAACTCAACGAATGTTCCTCTTCTGACAGGAAGGTCGAGCTCAGACAAGTATCTCAAGATGAACTTGACCAACTTGTTGTACTTCTCCTCACCGATCCAGCCAATGAAAGACTGAGAGGCAAGCTCATTGCCTTGCTTGTAAGCGGTCAAACCGTTCTCAGAAAAGCAGTAGTCGAAGTCTTGGAGCACAGTTGGGCCAAGTTGCTCGACTTGCTTGGAGAGATCGGAACCACCAACGAAACCAACCACAACCTTCTTTCTCAAAGCTTGCAAAGTTTGCTTCATCTCGTCGGAGATGACCAATCTAGCTGGGGTCAAGGTACCATCGACATCGAACAACACCAAGGTGTCTGGCTTTTCTTTGTGGGCGAAGGACATTTTATCTATATTGTTTATATTTCAGTTCAATTAAACAATTGCGTTTTTTTTTGGGGGGTCTTTGCGTCGTTTTTATACGGCGCGCTCCGGGACGGCAACGTGCCAGACGCGACCAAGACAAGTGGACGCCGGACGGATGTCGTTGAGTGCGCCAGAGAGACATTCGCAAATTAAGAGGCTTAGGCTGGTCACGGCCGGAAAAGCAACAATTTAAATACATATGGGAAAAGTGGGGTAAAAAAAATCCTCTAATTGTTGGGAAAGAGAGCGGGGTATCTCCTTTAATCTGTTTGACTATTTAAACGAGTCCTTTCCCTCTTTGTTTTGCAGCACATCGCGCTAATTTGTGTTGGGTTGACTGCTCTTCGTGATTTTGAAAACGTGTGGCGAGCGCAACTTGCAGCCGCAAGAACCATCCAGCGGACAGGTAAACTTCAAATTAATGTAAGGGTTTTTTAACACTAGCTTGGATGATTATGTATGACTTATGAGTATTTTTTTATGATGATTGCCCTTTTGCTAGCTCCGAATTCTTTCAAATGTCTTTTTCATAAAGAAGTTATACCGATATTACGTAGTGTTTATTCACTACGACATTCCAAAGAATCTAAAGATGTGAATGTCGCAATAGGGGTTCTGCAGTCCAAAAATGGGAACAGTGTTACACTCAGAACTGCGCCAGTCAGCTCGGGAATGCCACCTCTCGGACGTGCGGCTGTGTGCTAGGGGCTGGTGAGGATAAATCGCAAGGCGTAAGTTTCTGCGAAGTTCGAACTTGCAGTCAAGACCTAGCAAGGATCAGAAACATTAAACAGAAAAAACTTTCTACAATTACTATTCGGATTCAAGAACATCTGGATTACCAATGCTAAACTATACACTTAGCAGATTTAAACGTCGTATTGGTAGTCTGGGAATTGAGACAAGTTCTCAACCAAGTTACCCTTTCTGGACAAGAACTTGACGTAAGCACCGTCATCTCTGACTTCACCGTTGTTCTTCTTGGCAATGTACTCATCTCTGTTAAGAGGAGTGAAACCCCACTTCTTAGAGATAATGATCTTTTGTTGACCTGGGAACTTGTATCTAGCTCTTCTCAAACCCTCGATAACGACGGCCTTGTTAGAGTCCTTGGTTCTGGCAGACATAAGAATTTGACCAATGGCAACTCTAGCAGCCAAACCGTGAGGCTTACCCCAAGCACCTCTCATACCTTGTTGCAATCTATCGGCACCGGCACACGACAACATCTTGTTGATTCTCAAGACGTGGAATGGGTGGACTCTGACTCTCAAGTGGAAAGAATCTCTACCGGAGATCTTGGTGATGTACTTGTTAGCACAGATACGGGCGGCTTCCAAAGCTTCGGAAGACAATTGTTCAAGCTCGTTAGAGACCAAGTGGACACACAATGGGAACTCATCGACAGTGGCCTTCTTTCTACCCAAGTCGTAGATTCTGATCTTGGCGTCTGGGACAGCTCTGTTGTATCTAGACTTTGGGTAAGGCTTGTTCTTACAGTATCTGTAACATCTAGCAGGTCTTCTAGCCATTTTGTCTGATGATTGTTAGTATGATTTTCTGGGGTTGAAAATATTGTGCGTGCGAACTTCCTTATATATGATTTTTTTTTTCTTGTGGCTCTGCTTATTAATGAGACGAGCGCACAAAATTCCTGCGCAGTCAAAAATCACAGTCAGAAAAAAAAATCTGGAGGCAAAATCGAACGGCAAAATCGGATGTGTTGAATATTCAAAGAGCCATTAGCAGTTGAGAACTCTTAAGAAAAGATTCAGGGTCAAAACGAAGGTTTTTTTCTTCTTTTTTTTTTGGAATGGCAATTTTGAATCGTTCTCTAAAGATACCAAAACGAGAGACAATAGATAAGAAAGAACACAGCAAGGACTTCCTGGCACTTTTCTAACCTTCTTCTGCTAGCTTCGATTCAATAAGGCCATGTTTGGAAAGTTTCACATCTTTTGCTCGTTCTGCCACAGGAATACCAAGATATCTATCTGGACATTGCTAAAAACTTGGAATATTCGACCTTAAGAAGATGCCTGGCATTTGAGAAACACCCTGTCAGCACTCATGAAAAGCCTAGTCGCTTGCACTTTGGATGGTGTTAATTTTGAACATACCGTTTGGTTACTTGATGGTCGAAAAAAGAGGATCTCGATGAAATTTGCACAATTTTTTTTTGCTTGCCCAGAGCGAGCAGTGCGCGTGTGCACACAGTGCAGGCTGAAGAGGGCCTCACTTGAATTTGAGCTCCGCGCACGTGACCAAGAGTGACTGCTCATTTTCGTCATATCAGAATGATGAATGCACGACTGATTTCTCCCAACTAGGAACAGCATGGTATCTAGAGTTGAGCAAATTCTAGTAACATCGAAATGCAGCCAAGGAACTACGACAGAAGGAGATTTATTTAGATCTGTCATTGAGAATTCGGTTTACTTTGTCTGCATCATATTCTTGTTTCGGCTGATTTGCATGGCCAGAAGCGAAATTTTGTATTAAGAATAACTTGTATGAGACCGGAACAGAGAAGAAATAAAACAGACTATCGCGATCTTACCCCATTTTCTGCTTTCTAGATGAAAAAACTGGGGTAATAATAACAAAACATGGTTATTAGAAGTGTGTTTACAACAATAACTTCTCAGTTGATGATTATTAATCCAGGTCATCAAAATGGAAACTTTGGAGCTCGCAACCTGATGATTGGAGGTTCAAATGCAACAAATGCAAGGACACCTCACCATAGGAATTGTGTTTCTTAGGATGTAAGTTTTCATGCAGAGAAATGTTCGTTTATTCTAAGACTTTCTTGGAGCAGCGGAATTTACTTCATTTACTTAAGCTGTTCCGGCCCAAAATTTTAGGGCACTAGAAGCTTAAGCAAAAAAACAAAAACAAAAAAAAAAAAGAGATTTGGAATTAAAACAAATCAATGTTATTGAAAATGCACACCGCCCAAGGGCATTTAGGCTCGTGCACTGTTCGTGAGATGCAGAATCCAGGATAAGACGATAACACGCCCTCATATCACGTGATCCGTTGTTCTTATTTGAAAAACAGAAAGGTATACGCTATGATGGCCATGGCTCGCTTGAACATAGGATTATAAGTCTTTGATCTTCTTCAAAAACATTATTCAGATCGAGCCCGAAGGCCAAGAGAGTGTTGCAAGGGTTCTAACTTGGTATAAACCCACACCTACATCGCTAATCGTGTCAAATGGGGTAAATGATCAGTTGCTAAAAGTACATATCAAAACGGGCGATGACACTGATGAAGGTTTCTGAATTTAACAAAGATGTTACCCAAAGGAGCCTCACACACAAAAAACTGAGATAATCAATAAATGTGGATATCTCACCGATCCAGGCCTTATCAGTTCTGCATCCACAATTTTTTTTTTTTTCGCCTGTGCGCGCTGCTGCATGCTCCACTGAGAAGCTCATCGCCAGTTAATTCTTCATTTTCTCCATACTAACAGAAAAACACCACAACAAATCAACATGGGAAGATACAGTGTGAAACGTTACAAGACCAAAAGAAGAACACGGGATCTCGATTTGGTATACGATGATCTTTCAAGTCGTGATTCTATCGTGGCGTTGAAAAACCAACCGCTTGATGAGACAAAGCCAGGGTTGGGCCAGTATTACTGTATTGAGTGTGCCAAATACTTCGAGAACCAAATCACGTTGGACCGTCATAGAAAGGGCAAGGTTCATAAGCGTCGGTTGAAGGACTTGAAGCAACGTCCGTACACGCCATTGGAAAGTCAGGCCGGCGCAGGATACAACTTGGAGAAGTTTTTGCAGTCTGTGGATAAGTACAAGCAGATCGAGCAGAATAAGCAAGAGAATCAGGCCGAATATGATGCTCTTGTGGGTCAGAAGAAAGATACTTTGGATGCACTCATCACGGGGGTGCCCACCGAGGCGCAGCCCGAGGCCATGGAGGAGTAAGAATCAACACGGTATCAATCTTAACACGGCAACAAGTGAATGGGGTGTGCCACAAATATTACAGTGTTTGTTGTTATCGAGTATCAGATTTTCGAACATACACGTCCGACTATGCCGACTTGCAAGGTGCTATTTTGGAAAGATGCTTTACAACAAATTTTTGACACTGGCTTGATAAGGCCAGTGACCTGGACGCAATGTTCTACAATTAGGGTAGCTTAGGCTGGCCAGGAAGCCGCCACGGATCATTAGAAATAAACGGAAAAGTAATATGAGTGCCTTTGGCTATATGAAAATCTCTTACTTGTAGGTTTACTCCGAACTTCTTAGGGAGTCACGTGACACGCTGGCCATTAAGAAAAACAAAGCACCCGAAGAACCACAATGCTGCTTTTTGGTAAAACCATCATGAATATGATGCAAAATATGTTGTACCACTCGGGGTCTGTCGGAAGGTGTTCCATTTTTTTTTTTTTTGTTTGCTTCTTTCATGTCATCACATAATAGCTACTCGAATTTAAATATATTAATAATGCAAACAAAAAAAGACTTATAAGGGATCCATGAATTGAACACAATCACAAAGTTGAAACAAACTCTGTTCCTTATTTTAGCTTTTACGAACAATAAAGTGACAGAAAGCAAAACAAAAAATACATCATACGGGCACGTGATTGCTCACGTGTCTGGCCTGAACACAAGATCTTTGAAACAGTCAGCAAGACTCCAAGCACACAATTAAATCCCCCCAACCAAAAAAAAAAAAACAACATCTTACTATTCATTTATTGATTAAGTAGCCATTGAAGCGTTTTCAAGTGAGAATCAGCTTTTTCAAGGCAAATTGATACTGATGCAAAATCTCCCGATAAATGCATTGTATGCAGGGATAATCAAAAACAGAAGGGTCGCGATGGGCCTCATCTCTCAGCTTCAGGCCGTTTAAAGATATAGTGCTTCACAGTCAAAAAAACAGGTAAAGCCGCCGATAAATTGCGCTCTATATAGGTTAAAAACAAAAACAAACGCCAAAATGGGCAAGAAATCGTTGGCAGAACAAATCGCCGAGCTCAGCGCTCCCAAAAATGACTTCGACATTGAAAATTCCGAGTTGGCTGATCCATTTGCGGGCAGTGGAAATGACAATGGAAGTTCACTGGAACTGGACAACGAGGACGCACAAAGAGAGCACTACGTATCTGTTCCCAAATCTAAGCTCAGACGCGAGAACAGTTTGGTGAAGGACAAGAAGTACACGGGCCAAGTCACCGACAGAAAGGCTCTATATGAAGATGACTCTGACGGAGGTGAAGATATGTCTTCTTCGGAAAACGACCTGGAAAACCTCCAGGAGAGCGATGACCAGGAGAGTGGTGACCAGGAGAGCGATGACCAGGAGAGCGATGGCGAGGAAGCTGAAGAAAATGAGGAAGACCATTCCCAAGACTCTGCTGACGACGAAGAGTCTGAGAGCGACGACGAGTCGGCCAGTTCAGAGGAAGAGCAAGTCAATGAGACCCACAGAAACAGACAAAGAGAGAAAATCAAGGACATGATGGCATCTGAACGTAAACATATTGTCAGCAGACTCTCCCAGTCCGCGGCAGCGGATGCCTTGAAAGGATACTCGATTCTCCAGCAACACAAAGAGTTCGATGCACTCATCGACTCGAGATTGAAGGTCCAGAAGGCGTTAACCACTTCCAACTTGCTTCCTGCCAACAAAAGTCAGCTCTCGGAAGTTTGTCTGAACTCTCTGGACCCCAAAGAAACCACCAACAAGATCGACTCGGCGGCCAATGCGTGCTATGACTTGTTAGACACCATTGGCGCGTTGCGCGATGCACTTCTCCGCAGAGAACAACTCCCCGTGGAAGAAAACTCTGCCAAGCCACCTAAAAAACGTACATTGGCACAATACTTGGCCCGGAGCAAACATCAGGATGCAGTGTTGGCGCAGTACCGGTCTACGGTGTTGACGAAATGGCTGGCCAAGATCCAGAACTCTTCCGGGTCCAGTGCCATGAATGCCAGTAAGTTCAAAGCGCTCAACCAGTCCGCAGAACAGCAGGTGCTCAACAACCTTCTGGATATGGACAGGCTCGTCAAGCGTACGCGTCTCAACAGACGTAAAATCACCCCGTTGGGATACAAGGAAAGTCTGGCGGACGAGGACGAAAAGGCCTCGGGCGGCGACGCCAACACAGAAATAGACGAAGCCCCTTCTCAGCCACAGACACGCGCATTGAACATGCAAGAGGTTCCTCAAATCTTCGATGACGAGGATTTCTACCGTGTGTTGCTTAATGATTTGGTCGATAAGAAAATCCAATCTAGTGACCCTACGTCGGGCCTACAGTTTGCCTTGAGAGGTGCTGCATCGACTAAGCTTAAGAAGAATGTCGACAACAAGGCATCCAAGGGCCGGAAGTTGAGATTCCACGTCCAAGAACCCATCGCTAACTTCGATACGCCGCGCCAGTGGTTGAAGTGGAACGACGACCAGATTGACGAGTTCTTTGCCTCTCTATTGGGTCAAAAGATCAGTATGAAGGAGGACGATGACGAAGAGGATGCCGAAAGTGCCGAAGAAGATGGGGCAGATGATGCGCAACTTATGGACGAGGATTCTATCCAACTTTTCGCATAGAAAGTCTTGGTTGCAGATGCTATCAATAGAACGGAGCCTGTATTCAAACTTCGAAGTGTGTATATATGATACGACTAAGTCCTGTTCTTTTTTCATGAAAAGACTGTGTTTTTTGATAGAAAGTGTCTTTCCTTTAGTATTCACTCCTACTTGTTGGTATACCACCATTCTCTCTTGATGCCAGTTTCTTCAGGAAGTGACTTTATGGATCATCCCACCATTCTACATTCAGTAATTATCTTCAAAAAGTGTATATGGATCATCTTTATGAAAACCCTACGACGTTCCAGCAAAACTCCCATTTTTCAACAGAGCTCAATCCTTTCAGTTGCTGTAAAATTTTGAACATCTTTGCTGAATTTTATATCAGTAAAAGTTACTTCTTTTTACCTGTTTCAAAAACTCCACATCAAAAAGCCATGATATGAGGTCTCGAACACAAACTTTCAAACTATATCGGAGGGTCTTTATTCTTGAGAGTTCTTGTCTAGCGATATTAATACACCCACAAGAAGAAGAAAAAAAGGCCTCGAATTTCCTACAGAATACAACGAGTCGGTATTTTTTTATCCTTAATGTTGGTGTGGGTTTTTTGAACACAATGATATTTTGAAATGACTTTGCATAAGTTGGATCTATTCTATCACCACCAAAATCTTCTTAGACAACGAAGCACCATTAAAAAAGCCATAATTCAGCATCAAAGTCCCCTCTTTTGAAACATCTCACCATCTACGAGTTCTTCCAATTCTTTTCAACGATCTTCGTATGTCGTTATGCATTATATATACAAGTCTTTCTTTTTTCTTGATGTGGTCTTTCTGTTTTCTTGGATTTGGACCTGTGATCCTTTGGGTTTTTCCATTCTCTTTCCTTTATTCGTCCCTAAATTCCCTACAACTTTCTGTCGAGTCTGTTCAACTTCTTAGCCGTACGAGCATTGTTTCTAGTACCTTGACCACGCACAGGCAACGAGTTTGCGTGTCTGATACCGGCGTACGAGTTGATCGATCTCTTAAGTGCAATGTCGTCCAAAATCTTTTGTTTCAACTGTGTCTCGATAGTCATCTCCGAGAGTTCCTTGTTGATCGCCATGATCTGTGGTTCACTGAGCTGGTTCATTCTCATCTGTGGGTAGAGGCCGACCTTGGCACAGATCTCCTGCGCAGTTTTGTATCCCACACCAAAAATCCGCTTGGCCAATCCGATTCTCACCAATGCGTTGTGCTTAATGGCTTTTCCGTATATGTGAACACCCATCTTGCCAGAGAATATGTGATGCTTTTTCTTTCGTGCTTCTAACCCATTTTTTTTTTCGGCTTCATTTTGTCGCGAGGCCTGTCAATCAGTCGCATACACTCCAACTAATAGAGACGCAGGTAGCTTAGGTAACGAAGTCAAGCATTTGCCTAAAGCAAACGGCATAAATGTAAAAACGAGGGGAAAAAATCAGGATAAGAAAGCAATTTAAAAAATGAGTATGGGAAATTTAAAGCCAGGCAGATATTTTCTTGACGATGTCTTCAAAGGCGTTTCAAGACGCTCTACCCAGGAGCGAGCATTGCCGATCTTCACAAGCGAGATCCCAACGAAAAATAGCTATCTCCTAAAGAACTGATTTATTGCCAGCATATGCAGCAGCCGAAAGATTTGAACTCATAGAAGCATAAAAGATTTTTTTTTTTTAATCTGAAGTGCCAAAGTTTGCGATTCAAACACCTGTCGTAACGGTCTCTTTTACATAACTCGCGGCCCTATGTTATCAAACATCCCATTGACATTAGCATTACGCAAGACAAAAAGCAAGAACCCAAACCAACCGATTCATGAAAGATAAACTTTCTGGAGCAATTTACCATTTCCAAATATAGTCTTCGAAAGTGCAAATGAATCCCAAAATAACCTCTAAGAATGACAGTCGTTTTGGAAATGGTTGTATAAGTATCAGGAGCCCCAGCTTAGCGTTGAGTGCATAAATAGCATCTCGATAGGGCCTTATTATGAGCCTGAGGAGAGAAATACGAATCCAACGAAGCTTCTTTTTAGCTTCATACTGTTGTTTTCGTTGAATGAAGGCCAGGTATGAACATATATCGTGCGATGTATGTGTTTAAAAGGAAGCTGTCTTCAACTGCATGACGATCAACCCTTAATACCATTCGAACAACTTCCTGTAAATTAAGATTATGCACTTTGTTGATCAACATCCAAGCGTAGAATTAATAGAGACCGCAACAAGCCAACCATTGTGATAAAACTGGCCATTCCCACGGGAACAACGGCAAAAACCACAATGTTGTAAAAGTCAAAGAAGCGTGGTCTATATTTGCCCTTGAGATCAATGTTGGAGGTGATAAAGTTTTGTAAGATGTATAAAAGTGTGAGTGCACAACTGATCAAAATCCAAGTGTGAAGAGCATAGTTGTAGCCTTCGGCAGAGAAAGCTGCCACCAAGTACTGCTCGACCGCGACAAGAATAGCAGACATCGTAGCCATGCGTACAATAGACCCGGTGGTGGTATAGCTCACAATCCATCGAACCATGAGCCCGTCAAGTACGGAATACAGAAGATACCCGGCCACTAAGCACCACATTCCCGTAAGAAAGTGTTCGGACATACGGGCGGCAGTGATGCCATTAAAAGACTGCTCGTACTCAACGCCTTTGAAAAGCATCCACCAAGATTGACACAAGCCAAATACACAAGGTATTAGGGAGAAGTCTCTGCATGCAGCCAATAAGAAGTGCTGACGGGCATTAAGAAACTTTAACCCCAAAGTCTTCAACGACCGCTTTTCGTCACGGACTGGACTCTGAGTAGAGTCTCTATCTCTCACTCGGCCATTGCCAGAATCAAGGCCACCTCTGGTCCTCGTGTTGGTTGTTGTTATTACCGGGGGTATTTCCGAAAGCATAGAGCGGCCGCGTTCGGGCATTGCATCACGGATTGAAATTACCCCGCTCAAATCATGCAGCAGTCTCCCTGAGGGTCGGAGCGGTCGGCGGGAGTGTTGCTCCTGTGAAGACTCATAAGAAGGGATTCTTTCTCCGGGGTCGTAAAAGTCGTGTTGAACAGGCATGGTCACTGCTCGTGGGTGCTCTGCCGAATCTCGTCGGATCTCATGGATCAGGCTTCTTGGCGACCCCTGGGCATTATCTCTACTTGAGCGGCTAAAGATATACTCCTCGTCAATTCTGTGCACGGGTAGCTCATCCGCCATTCGAGATGTTCGAAATAAAGGAGTCATTTTGAAGCACTTGAGTTAGTTGTTGAAGAAAAAGAAGGGATAGTTGCCGCAGAAAGTATTGATGTCATAAACGGACAAAAATTGAATACCTCAAAAGAATACTTCAAAAGATGAACACTTCAAAAACAAAAAAAATTGGAATAAAAAAGAAGGCAAAAGGGCGAAAAGGAGAAGTCGGAACGGGACTGGTTGCAAAATAATTTCAAGCAGAATCAACTGGGATATTTCGGCGACAAGGAAACGTCAGCCATAAATCTTAATCAATCCAAGTCGGGAGGTGTGGCCTATAGTGAGACGCAGTAGGTTGTCTGCGCGGGCTTGAGTTTGTTTCAGCAGGCATGGGGCGTCGCCTGCTCCAGTCCAGCGAATGCTGCCAATTTCGGTACAGAGGCGCCACTTTAATGAGTTCAGACGAGAGATATTTCAAAAACTTATCGATCAGCGGACGATTTCTTTTGTTTTTTGGTACTGGCGGTGAGAACTTTCTTATTAAAAAGATACAGTCCGAATTGATGGGCCATATCTTATCGGACAGTCAGCCACGCGGCTTGAGATTAAGTATACGGCCGAAAACCTTAAAAAAGCACCTCCAAACTACAAACATTATTGTTTAAGAATATGGGGGAACGAAAGGGTGACTTTTCTTTGTTGTGATGACTTTTTCAAGCAATTTTTTCAAATGAACTTTTGAAAATTTTCCCCCATAATGACTCAAGAGATGTTGAGTCAACTCCAGCGATGAGATGCGATCATGTCTCAAGATGGAGGTCAAAAAATGCCTACAGTGTGAGAAGCGAGTCTGATGCGTTGTGTATTTGACTCTGACTCACTTGGATTCAATTTCGCTGTATTGTTTTGGTGTATTATTTTGGTGTATTGTTTTGGTGTACTATTTTGCAAAATTATTTCGCTAAATCATAAAAGTTAATCAGGTATATTGGAAGGACCAATTCGGGCTTTCAGTAAAAAAATGAAAAATGAAAAATGAAAAAAAAAAGGCCAAAAAAAAGGCCAAAAAAAAGTATTCCCTATTCCCTCCCCTACAGAGATGTAGTTTTTCTTGGTGAAAAATCGCTGTCACCGCCGGTTGAGGAACCCCATACAAGACCCGTTTTTGAATAATCAGTATTAATTGCATACCACCACAAAACCTACAAAGGAGTGTTTACCATTTTAGAGATGAGGTTAAATAAGATCCAATATTACAGTGTTAATTTGAGTTTCAAAATAAACTACCCAGGTCCAGTGAAGTGAGTAATAAGGAAGTATTAATTGATGCAGTAAAATAGTAATCACTATTGTAATAATTACTCCAACCCATATTAGATATTGAGCGCCTCTTGAAGATGCGGTCTCCACAAGGGTCAACCGTTCATAAAATTTGAAACTTGTGCTTATTACATGATATTCAGGCTTTATTCGATCGATTCAGTACACCGTCAAAAGAAAGTAGAGTTTAAGCGTAAATATAACACCATTATAATCCAAGTCACGTGATAGTCAACTTTCCCCACTCGCCCAAGAGTCTGGTTTTCCAGTGACCTTACGCCAACCAACAAATTCACTATAGGACCCAAGATCTATTACTCGATAAAACCATCCGTAATTTTTTAGTGATTATGTAACTGAAATACTATATATGTACCAGTTGCAGAAATTAAAATAGCCCTTAGCCTCGGTAAAACATCAGAACGTTCGAAGGTGCAATGGTGAGAATCCTGAAACAAAAAATCATTAAAGATGAATTTGTTAAAAAGGCTAAAAAGACCCGGAATCTCTCTTTCTGTATTTTATTTTTCATAGTGAGGGACTTTACTCCCGTCCACGACTAAGAGTATGGCAATACTCTGGCATATTAGCCTTATGGATGACGAGGTGGAAGCCTTATTTGGTGACGAGGACAATTTTGAAACTGTTGAGATACCACAAGAGGTGCCTATATCTAAAGGGCCAATTTACGCTCCCGTCGATAACGAGGAAAAGGAAGACATGCTAATTAAAGTGCTGATTAAAGTGCTGATTATGGCAGCTATATAATCACTACTTACTGGCGTACTTCATACATCAGGAAAAATATAATTATATTACTGGCAATACTGTCCGGGTCAGGCGAAATTTGCGCACAGTAATAAAATCGTTCCCAGCTGTCACAATTGGTTCTAAACACACACACACACAAAGTCAGTTTGTCTGCGAGGTATATTAATTGGGTAATTTAGCTAGATATTTGCTTTTGGCTAAACAAGAGGGATGTTTCTGAGACCAAATGTTCTCCAAAACTCGCTGACATGGAAGAAATTACCAGTTTAATTCTCGCTGAACAAGGCAGAGACCACCACTGGTTTACTCCATTAGTAAAGATTCATGGCTGAGGTTTGGAGTAAGAATAAAAATGTATATTTATTCACTGGCAACAGCAAGCTACCCCAAGAATTACAGACTAATTATTTGAACTTGAACACAAAAAGACCTTAATCAAGTTTTCATATTGGTACTATGGAAGAGCCAAAATACGAAATTTGCCGTTCGCGACACATTATGAAATTGCGGCATTTTGGTACTACTGTTTCTTCAAAAGGGAATATTCTTTATGATATCCTATCCTTTTTAGAATCTTTTTCTTTGTATCTTTTGAAGAGAGAACCTTTCTGTTTCTAGTTGCTCCTTTAAACAAATATCAGATGTTAGTGTGTTTTTTTTTCCACTATGACAATTTGAGAAACTGTTCATTAAACTGCGTTGAATACTTCAGAAGCACCTCCAAATAAGCCTCTTCTTCGCCCTTTTTTCATGCAAAACAACTACATTTGATGATGAAGAAAGCCTAACAAAACCCAGGAGTAATGGTGATAATTATAGTTTGGCTAGTGTTCATTGGATGTTTATGTGTATGTTTATGTGTATGTTTATGTGTATGTTTATGTGTATGTTTATGTGTATGTTTATGTGTATGTTTATGTGTATGTTTATGTGTATGTTTATGTGTATGTTTATGTTCATGTGTATGTTTATGTTCATGTGTATGTTTATGTGCCATGGTGGGCTAAGAAAGCTGAAGGAGAGGAAAGTATTCAGTCATAAAAATACGGTGTTCGTGGAAAATGCCTCTTTTGTTTGTTCACTTCTGAAAAACCTAGAAGTCAAATTAGAAAAAAACCGGGAGATCATGTCGAGTATTTTTTCCGTTTAGGCCGTACCGTCAAGGTGGGCACCTCCCGCAAGTGTCTAAATTAGGTAACTATAACCACGATGTTCGGTTATACGCAACCATTGGCTTTGCAACACTACTTTACAGGCTTCCCTTTGCAGCCCGTTGCCGGCACCAAGTACCGAAAATGAAGAGTTCTTATCAAGAAACTTCATCCTATAGGGATCTAATAATTTGGTATCAATTTGCTGGGTTCAGCGCGCAGCCTATACATGAATACATAGAAAGATAGATGGATAAAATATGCAGTGGCGACACCTGTCCCGGCAGAAACAACAAGGTGAAGGCAATCGGCCAGCTTAGATGGCCTCCAACTGTTGGCTGATCTCGTCCAACTCTGCCTTGGCTGCACTGTACTTCTCGTCCAATTCCTCGAACTTCTTCTCCCAGTCGTCTTTCTCGGACTCCAACGAAGCAACCTTACGCTCCAATTGCTCGGCCTTGATATCGGTCTCTCTCAACTTGGCGGTAGTCTCCTTCAAGTTCTTGTCGGCCTCCTCCAACTCCTCCTCGAGAACCTGGTTCTTCTTGGTGTAGTTGTCGTTGGAAGTTCTCAAGGAGTGTGATTGGTCGGCGGTCTCCTTGATCTCGGTCACGTCGGACTCCAACTTCTCCACCTGCTCCTCGAGGACCTGGTTTTTTCTAGTCAAAGCCTGAATTTGGTGGTCCTTATCCAAGTTTTCTTGTTCTAATTCCTTGATCTTGTCGGCCAACTCGTCCGACTTCTCTTGCCACTTCTCGGCGTCCAATTTCAAACTGTTGATTTTCTGCACGTTAGTATTTGGTCAAGCATGTTTTTGTTTTAGGGAATTTGGCTAATGCTTTGAAAATGCTTTGCAAAAACTTGGGAAAGCTTTGGTGGCGTTTTGCTTGGGCGTTTTGCTTGGGTGGACCCAACACATTGAAGGCTCAAAATCACACCGACACGTGTATTTTTACCCTCCGGGAAAAAGACAAACTCCATGATCCACATCCAAAGAATGCTTTCTGCTAGACGTCCTTGTTTGTATTCAAAGAGGTTACACATACATCCTTGAGCTTGTCCATTTTATATATATATCCTGCAAAAAAAAAGCTGTATTTGGCTGGTGGAAAGAAAGGGGGTTTTGTTACCGGAGACGCTTTTTCTACGTTTTTCGCCGGGGTGACGAACGGAGGCCGCGCCTCGCGTAAACACTGTGGCACGTGACTCGTCAATATCCTGCACTTGTGGGACCCAACGGTGCGTGCTGGTTAGGCGAATGCCCATGACTTTTTACGGTGTTTATGTTCTCGTTATTTGTTATGTTTAACTTGGTGTTTTTTTCTTGGTTCCTTTTTTTGACATGTAGAAGGGGGCTCACCAGGTCTGTGTATGTTAAAAGGGCCAGGTAAAGGTTTATATTTTGGAACTCAGTACTGGGAACAATTACATGCTGCGCGTCCCAAAGTAGCGATTTTAGCGATTTTCGCGGGGTCATCCTGGGGGGACTACAGTAATAAAGTAGGAGTACTTACCATGCTTTATCACCACTCAGACCATTGGTTGGCAAGGGCTTGGCTACAGTTTTATTTGGGTTAAATTGGATGTATTTGAATCTGGTTCAACGTCTCTTTAAAAAAAATAAACAACAAAAAAAACGGGGCTTTTCCTGGAAGAGTCTGTATCATGTCTGAAGGTTTCACATTTGCTTCTTCAACATTAGCTTCTTCGACATTAGCTTCTTCGAAGCGAGGCTCGCACAAGTCTTTTGCCCCCATTTCTGCAAACATCTCTATATTTCTTGGTGGAAATTTACCTACCAAAGTATGTTTTTCTGGCTTTTTTATGATGTGGCTCGGAGTATTTGCGTAGATTGGTGTAATTCTATGACCTCCACGCTGCAAACTCCACAACAGTCCACGTCGGTACACTCCACTGACACTAGGAAAATACTCTCCACTGACCCTGCACTTTGAATACTACACTTTTTAACAGCCCACGCCCAAGTTATATTGATGCTTTGGGCAAATATTATTTCTCGGAGATTCTGAATATTTCCCTTAATATGTTACTGACTT
Organism: Metschnikowia vanudenii; assembly: GCA_030583145.1. Taxonomy (NCBI): domain Eukaryota; kingdom Fungi; phylum Ascomycota; class Pichiomycetes; order Serinales; family Metschnikowiaceae; genus Metschnikowia; species Metschnikowia vanudenii. The sequence continues at coordinate 106,220 of JAJMHT010000005.1, read as the reverse complement.
TCATCTATTAAAGAATCCGATGCTTTAAAAAGACCTTGGAAGCGTATTTTTGCCGTCATTCTTGAGTCCATGTAGTAAATCTTTTGGTTGCGTATCCCTTTCTTGGTGGATTTTCCAAATTCACCTACTTTTGGGGCAAACTCTACTTCTGGTCAGAAAATTTCAGAAAAAAAAAATTGTCTGGAGACGGAAATCTGATGGTGTCGTGACCTAGATCTTCCTCTAATCTCGCAATGTCTACCTTGGTCCAAGAGGTTTACTTGCCTCAAAACGAGCAGCTACTGTTAAAATTGGAAACTTGTTCGGAACTAAAGGGTATTTTGAACAATATATAGCTATAAATCACTTCTTCAGGCAGGTGTTTGTTGAGCAATTCCTATAAAAATCTTCTACAATGAGTAAGCCCGAAATTTGCTATTCTCAATACAGGAAAGGAAAAGAGACCTTAAATACAAAAGACTTGGCTTTTGACAAATTCAGCCCAGCCAAGATTTTGCATTGCTGTTTTTAAAAACACCCAATCATTCACATACTACTGAAGTGTGGAACAAATGTTAGTGGTTTTCGCTTCTTTTTTGTTTTTTTCAATCCCTACTATAGAAACTTCAACGATGAGGTTTAACCTCTTCATGTGAATCCGCCAAATGCTGATTTTGGACTAATCTATGCTGAATAATACCCCCAAAATATTCCCTATATCTCACTTCAGACTTCCCGTTTTACAATGAACACAAGGTAAAGCTGAACCTAAACACTTTTATCCACCATGGTAAACCTTGTCCACGTGACTCTTTTCCACGTGATCTGTCTACATGTACTTACCCATTAATTTCAATGTAGTGACATTATAGATATACTTTTTAAGCTCTCAAACCATTTTTACCTTTTAGCACCTACTCCCTTAATTTTTTGACCTTTTTACCAACCAAAAATACTTTGTTACTGGGGCATATCAAAATTTGGCATTTTTTCGGGCTGTGCACGACCTCACTAAAGCAAAGCTCACATCTTGAGTCCCACAGTCTCTCCACCCCACAGAATGTCCGAAAACAAAACCGACCCTACAAAGTTTCTCGGGTCCATTATTGGCAGTGAAGTTGTGGTTAAGCTCCACAATGATGTGGAGTACCAGGGCGAATTGCAAAGTATCGATGGGTACATGAATGTGGTTTTACAGTCTGCCAAAGAGTTTGTGCAAGAGACCCAGACCAAATCTTACGGAGACGTGTTTATCAGAGGAAACAACGGTATGTGAATAACATCAATGTCCGGAAGTGCCCATAAGTCATTACAAGGCTCCTATTTTACCCTTTTTTCAACCATATACTAACTTTCAGTGTTGTACATTAGCGAGTGCTAGCTCGAGGCTATAGGAATAATAAACGAAGAAAAAGCGAATAAGGGCCGCCTTTCGACAAAAGAAATAAGTAGAAGTAGGTTTGGAAGACCACGTGGATACAAAACTCCATCCTTAGCCGAAGGGCTCCTCCATCTGAAACTTTCATCACGTTGACTTTACACAACAGCCATTGGCGCCATTAGAATCACGTGATTGGTAATGTGACCTTATAGGTGTTGTGGCACGTGACTAGCGAGCCGTGTCTAGTCTCTGTACTTCAACCCGCTTCCAAGAAAAATATATCCATTTCCCCGCGTTCCTTTTCTTTGTAACCGACGTCCAACGACAATTCTCGCTCAAACCGATGTTGAACCTATGGTCAGCGGCCCCATAATCTTCAATAACTATCTTCAACTCTTTCTCCCATGAAATATGACCTGCAGGCAATCAGCCTCTTCCAGCGAATGAGCGTGCGTTTCCGCGCAAATAGCGAAAAAAGGCCCGAGCCTCCAGAGGAGCGTCTCACTCTGGCCCTCGGCCCCTCGCACCGCACCCTCAAAAGTTTCGTCCATCAGCCAACTTGGTATACTGTAGAAAGTAGCATCTATCTTCAAATCCCCAAAATGTTTGCTGCTAGAAGACAATTGTCGACGTTGATCCCACCTAAGATCGCTTCTGCGAAGGTATGTTTCACTTTTTTTTAGAGGGCTACTCTATGTTTCCATGCGGCCCATATCTTTCCTCGTTGCCTTTTTTGTTGGACACTGAGCATATTGTATCATCCACAATGGGGTTGTTTTTTGGGGGTATCTGTTAGGATCCCTTTTTCTGTGTTATTTCTTTCTTTGTCTTTTGCTTCTGTTTTTGAAAGATCTCCATTTTGTGGGGGGTGGGGTATTCTGGGATGTATTCAAACACTTGTGTCATCTTGTTTTCATAGTGGGTGTTGTTGAGGACCAAGAAAATTCCTTTCGCATGCTCTTGAAACCAGGCAATCTAGATGTTCTTCGGGAAACTTAATAAGAGCAAAAATGAAGAACTCTTCTGGATCGAAACAGCATGTGCATCTATTCCCGTCTACATCTAGAAGCAAAAGGTATCACAAATGATTGTGTGATGCAGTATCGAAACATATGCTCTGTTTTTTTTTTCATGTGGAAGCTTTCACTTGTACAAGTTTTGCTTTCCGGGGATGAAACTGAAACATCGAAACTGCCATGCAAAGCACAACCAATGGAACCCGAACAACGAAAACCATTGGATTATGGGTTTCATCAATAACCCTTGTTGACCTCAATTCCATGGCCTTATCCTGCCTTCCCCAAAAGGCGATCGCTTTTGAGAAAGAAACGTTATTGAAAGAAGCGTGATCTGTGATTGAAAGAACGAAAGAATGACAAAGTGAAGAAGGTGAAACCCCCACTTAACTTACACTTGTCCGCTAAACCTCAAAACAACTCCTTCTCCCCTCCTAGTTCTAAGATATCATCATACTAACTCAGCAGAACATCGGCTCCAACCCTAACGCCAAGAGAATGGCCGAGGTTGTCTCCTTCTACAAGAAGTTGCCTACTGGTCCTGCCCCAGCCGCTAAGAAGAGCTTCACTCCTTGGGGTAAGTACAAGGCTGCCTACATTGACGGCGACAATGCCTCCGGTAAGCCTTTGCTCCACCTCGTGGCCTTCGTCATTATTGGAGGTTACACCTGGGAGTACCAATCCCACTTGAAGCACCACAAGGACCACTAGACGTTTTTTTCTGGTTCGGATTATATACTGCTTATGAAATATACAAAACAAATTATTGAAAAGGTGCCTAGGTGTAGAAATAGAAAGAAAAGGACCTAGAAATCCATGAATGTTATGAGTGCCTTGATATGCTTTTTTTCTCCATATTCTTTTTGTCTAATGAGAACAAAGTCCACCTTTGTTGAACCACTATTTGGTCATCTTTAAAGGTACAGGAATACACTGATACACTTTCTGAGGAAAGGTTGTGGTTTGAATGTGTATTTTTCGTTCTCTGTTCTCTTGCTTATGTCTTGGGCTCGCTCTTTTATGGGCTTACTCGTTTATGGGCTTACTCGTTTATGGGCTTGCTCTTTTATGGGGTTACTCTTTCTTTGGGTTTACTTATTCAGTATTATAAAACAAGATATTATCATTAATGTGTATTAATTTTCGATGGAGATCACATTGGAAAAGTACTTTTGATTTTGTTCAATTTCTTTTAATTATTGAATACATGAAAAAAAAAAAAAAAAAAAAAAACTCGCTCTCACATAAAGCTTGAAACTACCACTTCCTCAAATTGTCTCTCAATGTTTACGCCCCAAGCCCGCATCTGATGGAGTTTGGTAAGCGAAATTAATCCGCATATATCAAAAAAAAGTCTAGATTCTGCCTTGAAGAAGCTTTTGTTCTACAACTATTTTAAACCCTTGTAATTCACTTTTCAGTCAGGCAATTTTGGCAAATACTTTTTATCCATGCCTTCTTGGTTACCTTATGTTGCTGTAATTAGTAGAAGTTTTCTCCCTCCATGCAATGTCAAAAACAAAACAGAAACTAACGAGTCGAGGATTCCACAGTCGGCTGATATTATTCCAGATACTATGTTCATCAATAAAAGATAACACAAAAAAAGGAAAAGAAATAAGAAAATGACACTAAATTTTCGATCTTCCTTGGTTTGTTCATGACTAAATTGGTACAGGCATGAGGGGTGTGTTATTTCATTTCTTTGCAATTCACCCATTTCATTAGTTATTGCGCATTTCGTTAACTATTGTACATTTATCCAGTTCCTCTGCAAGCAATCCGCAAAGGTAACTTTAAGGCTTTAGCTTTGAGTTTTTGTGTAACTTTTCAAACTGTAAATTGGTGGAACTTTGTACAGGGCCGGTTTTCAGAACATACCCATTACCAACATACATCGCAATGAACGGAAGACAAGATAAATCAGGGTTCATATGTATCACATCAAACTCATACCCAGCCATGACCCTTAGATGGTAATATGAAGCCACTACAGTACTCAAAAAGAAAAAAAAAATAAAAATAAAAAATGCAAGAAATTCAAGAGCATGTAATAATGAACAGGAAAAATTAGTAGATTCTGAAATAGGAGCATGAAGATGAAAGTTGGGTCTTGACTTTGGTGAGCAGTGCAAAAACCGTGGGAGAAAAATGCGGAGTAATTTCGTTACTTCAAGTAGAAGAGTACTTTTTTCTACCCCTTGGTATTTCAAGAATAGAATTTCAGTTTCTTTATTTTGCTTATTGGATAATTTGCCAAATTTCCTTTCAAAACTTCTTGAACTCGTGTTTTTCCATCAATGAAATTAACCGGAGTACCGAGTTATTCGAACGGTTATCTTATTTCAGCCAAAATGTGCATGCATTAAAAAAACATAAAAAAGGCATTTAAAAATACATAGTCACCAGAACCATATCAAAAGTGAGAGGGAATATACTTTCACTATCCTAAAATAAGAGTTGTTCTTATTCACAGAAAAAATCCCACCGCTTATGTTAAATTATACATTATAGCCCTCTTTATTTCACTCCACACTAATCTCACCCACAACACGCTGGACCTGCGACCAGTGCCTGCGACCAGTGCCTGCGACCAGTGCCTGCGACCAACAGCCAGGCGAGGTCAATTCGGCAAATGCTTCATATTACGGGACATGTGAAGTAATTAAACAACACTATTTTTGATTATTTTTATTTTTATTTATTTTAGTCTCCTTAAATTCTCCTGGGCTTTTTTTAAATTCTCTTAACTTCTGAAGAATACCACAAATATTTGCCCCATCATCACTGTATATGATAAAGATAAGTGCCAAAATTGACTGTCAGGGCCTCGCCCCCGCTGGGCATGCGTGGGTTTTGAGCGAGCCTGTACTCCAGATTCTAATCCCAGGGCCGACTTTTTATGCTCTCGCCTTCAAAAAAGCCCCCCAAAAAACGTTGCTTCTACCGGCCGCAGCGAAACCCGTCCCTGACCAACAGGCACCACACGTCAGGTTTCTTGCACTTACATATACCACTTTGGTCCAATTGGAGACGAGAGTTTTACTTTTAAATTACGCTTGATTTTCTTTTAAGCTGATCTATTACGACCGTTGCTTCTACTTCTACTTGTTCTTGTTCTTCTATTTTTTTTTTTTTTCACGGTGACTACTTTCTGCGTTCATCAAAACTCCTCCAAACCCAGGTTTTTCTCTGGTTGTGGATTCTTCTGGCCATTTTTTTTTGGCATATTTTTTTTTTTGGTTTTTTGTGTCCCTTCCATTTTTTGATACCACACCCGCCAGGCCCGCTTTCGGTTGCTGTGCCAGTTGTGAGTGTGCACCTTGGAAGCCTGAACACTACCGCCTTCCACGCTCCACCCCCACGACCGGAATCCTGAACCCGTCCATAAAAAAAAATCGGGAAACCAAAAGAAACAGAATCAACTCTGCACTTTTCCGTTTGAACAATTCAAAGGCACATAAACAGGAACCATTTTTCTGCCGCAAAGACCCAGTTACTGACTTGGCACAATTCCCCCGTTTTTTTTTTTTTCCCCTTGCTGACGGCGTGTAAAACCTGGCAACATTTTCATCGTTTGGCCTACACATACATATATAAAGAACAACTACCACATTCAAGGATTTTTTTTTGAAAGTTTTGTTCCTACCCCAACCCGCCCCACTTTAATAGGTGCTGATACATTGACTTCAAAAGCACAATTGCACAGACATTCCTGGCCAAAGGTATTCCCAAACATAAATTATTCTTAGTTCATGAGTACAGGGCATAACAATACAGGAAATTATAACCCCATACAGCCAGCGACCCCACGTATGCTCAGAAGCGTTTCAAGCTCGATGAAGACTGCCTCGGACCAATCACATAGTATGCCACCGCCTGTCGGAGCAATGCCCACCCCACCAAATCCACAGAGCCCGCAGGGGCACGATAACGAATTGATGCCCCCTGCAATTATTACACAGCCGTCTCCAGCCAAAAAGCTCCTGTCTCCGCCACCCCATGCACCACCAAACGCAGTTCCATCAAAACCACAAGGCCAAGCTGACCCGAAAACCCCGCCGCAGCTGACCCAAGCACTGCAACAACAGTTCTACCGTCGGTCTATCGGTGACTGGGACTTCATTCGTACAATCGGAGCCGGTTCAATGGGAAAGGTGAAATTGGCGAAGCATAACACCACAAATGAGAAATGTGCCGTCAAGATTGTTCCCAGGGCCGCAAAGTTATACCAAAGAGCCCATGCGAATGACCCGCCACTCAAGTCACAAGAGGAGGCCAATCAACGACAGAAAGAGTTTGAAAAAGAGATTGCGAGAGACAAGCGTACCATTCGTGAAGGTGCATTGGGTCGCTTACTCTTCCACCCGCATATTTGTCGGCTCTACGAGATGGTTCCAATGACAAATCACTACTACATGCTTTTCGAGTACGTCGAGGGTGGCCAATTGCTTGACTATATTGTGTCTCATGGCTCGTTGAACGAGAAATACGCACGTAAGTTTGCTCGTGGGATTGCATCTGCTCTAGACTATTGCCACAAGAATAATGTTGTCCATCGTGACCTCAAGATCGAGAACATTATGATCAACAAGGACGGCGAGATCAAAATCATCGACTTTGGTTTATCTAACTTGTACACTCCCAGAAGTTTACTCAAAACTTACTGTGGGTCATTATATTTCGCTGCTCCTGAGCTCTTATGTGCAAAACCATACACAGGTCCTGAAGTGGATGTCTGGTCCTTTGGAGTTGTATTGTATGTTCTAGTCTGTGGAAAGGTGCCATTCGATGACCCGGTTGTTTCCGCTTTGCACGAGAAAATTAAGAAGGGAAATGTTGAGTACCCCTCCTTTATCTCAAGAGAATGTGTATCATTGCTTTCGAGAATGCTTGTTGTGGATCCCACCAAGAGAGCAACGCTTAATGAAGTCATTCAACATCCTTGGATGAACAAGGGCTTCGAATACACCGTTCCTAGTTACACACCAAAGCGCACTCCGTTGTCCTTGCCATTGGACCCTCAGATTATACAAACTATCTCATCTCTCGATCTTGGTTCCGTTTCTTCCATCACAGAAGAATTGACTATGATAATAACCAGCCCCGAGTACCAACTGTGCTCAGAAATTTGGTACAAGAACTCAAAATACGGCAGGCCTCCTCAGAATAGTGGCCAAGACCCAGTATATGGATTTCACCCTCTTGTTTCCATATATTATTTGGTCGATGAGATGAAGAAGAGGAAGAAAGCGAAAGAAGACGCTATCAAATCCCATTTGCGTCAGCAATATACCGATTCGTCTCTTGTCCATCAAGGCGTACCTTCAACACCATCAAATAACGTATTGCGGAGTCCGTCGCAAAGGCAAGCTCCGCCCAACTTTCAAGGGGATCTTATCGGTCACAGCCCTTCACGGCTGCAATCTCTTAATAGGTCCGAACAACCAAACAGTCCGTTCAAGCCAGGTTCTTCCTCAGCCACTATGTCGCATTCTCGCTCACCACCACCGCCACCTCAGCAGAAGCCTCCAATACTTTCATTCCCGGAACAGGCGCACACTTCTATAATGTCAAGCACTATTGAAAGAACCCCATCCAGTGCTACTCGAAAAGACAAGGTGGAACACCCGTTCCAACAACAAAGTCCAAAGGTGATTTCCCCAGAAACTTTGGATCCAAATGCCGGAAAGCCTGCAGGCTTTAATAGTTTGTTGAGAAAGATGTCAACTAAGAAGCACAAGAATCGCACTCCATCTCCAAGTAAGGAGTCTTCTCCAGTCAAAGAGGATTACTTAGCTGGGGGAATGTCTCCAAATGCATCCTTGCATCCAGCGGGTCATTTGTCCCCAGTAAGTGGTCTGTCACAGCGAGAAGGGTTCAATGGGCGTGGAACTGATTCGTTTATGCGTCGTGGAGTTAGTATGAAAGTTACAGCAAAGGAAAGATCCGATGCTGGGCCTGAATCTAGAAGTGAAAAGTTAACTCACAGAGACCGTGCTCATAAGACTGAAACGCATAACTACAGGTCACATAATCGCTCCCATTCCACTACTGGAAAGCCCCATGGATATGTGCCACTGGAATACTTACCGCCATTACCAAATATCAATGCTGCTCAGATACGAAGTGGAGCGCAGCCTGAAACGGGTACATCGACCGAGGGAAAGCTGTCTCACTTGCAAGTGAGTACGTCTTTCCATCCTACTGCGAGAGCCAAGTCTGTTGGACTGCATGTTAGGAAAGATTCATCTTATTATAGGGGTGGTAAAAACAGACCATCTTTGCCAAATGCAATGGCAGCTCAAAATAGCGACGAAGGTGTCGACATTCAAGCTGATAATAGTGAAGCTGGCTTGTTTGACGATGTTACTCTCGATGATAAGTCTCACACTCATGTGCCACAGTTATCCGAGACTCAGATAATTGAGCAGTTCAATAATGCAAAACGGAACAGTATGCCATCGATCGAGTATCCAAAGACCTTATTTTTGAAAGGATTTTTCAGTGTGCAGACCACTTCTACAAAACCTTTGCCAGTGATACGTTATAACATATTATGTGCATTGAGTAAGCTAGGTGTTAAGTTTCAAGAGGTTAAAGGGGGGTTTATATGCGTGCATACAAACTTGACACCTCCCAAGGAAACCACTTCTGATGATAATGTCACCCCGACTGCAAGTACCATAATCGATGAGTACAGACTGGACGTCAATAGCGAGGAAAAACGCCTTTATGGAAATGCCTTTGATCTGTCTTCTGGCTCTTTCCAAAAACTGAGAGATGATGAAGCAGCAAGAACACCCGACCAAGAGACCGGATCAATGCCAATTCCTCAGATTGTGACACCTCAGCAGCCTTCGAAACTGCTCAGTAGGCAGGGATCACTTCATGGAAATGGTCCGTCACTGACTGCTTCACCTAGTAATTATGTGAAGGGACATAGATCCTCAAATTCGATGAACCTTGGTCACAGAAGAAAGTTTTCAATTGGGCAAAGCTTCTTACAAAATTATAGAAAGAAGAATGGATCCCAGTCTTTGATGCCACCAAACACTCCGGCAGCAGCTAAAATAAATAGGCTTTTGTCTGGAAATGGCGAAATTGATGACGCTGATCTCGACGAGGAAACTCTTGCACACATGCGGAAGTTATCGTACGATGATTCCATGGATTCAGTGAATGGAGAGATGAATGGAGGTGGAAGTGACATGCTTGTGTCTTCTAGGATCGAGCAAAGAGCAAGGCACCAACGTTCCACCAGCGTTTTCAGCGAGGAAGATTCTCAAAAGAAAGCTCCTCGCAAGACCCCATTAAAGTTTGAAATCAATATCGTGAAGGTACCTCTTGTGGGGTTGTACGGTGTGCAATTCAAAAAGACATTGGGTAATACATGGAGCTATAAGACATTGGCCAGTCAAATTTTGGACGAATTGAACTTGTGATTAATTTGCTGTACTCGTGAATACATTGGATGGATTTAAAATATATGCTTATGACTTCATATTTAGTTAATTTGATTTAGCCCATTAACGCAATAAATGTACCAGTGATACCCTAACCATTGACGAATGTGTTGTTTCTCTATGATACAACACTTTGAATTCTATTCCAGAGAGAAAGATACAGGTATCAAAGCCCATATAATAACTGACAACCACATTAACGACTCACAAGTAATGATCATTAGGAACAAAGTTTTTTTTCTGTTTTTTTTTTTTTTTTTTTTTTTATTTGATAACCACTAGCCCTCAATGTATGAGGACGACATCACCGAGTCCATACTAACCTGTCGAAACTACGGGGAAAATCCCGATTCTCTGACGTGTTTGTTAGCCCAATTAACATCTCCATAAATGGTCCCAATTGAGGGTGAAATGTCTTTAGACCCCAAGTATTGTATATCTATGTGGGGCCTTGATTGATACTTTGCGTGAACTGTGGATTTGAAGATTGTGATAATCAGCTACAATCGCACGCCGTAGCCAGCACGACCACTACGTGGTTCTAATTGTCAGGAACAACGACATTAAATTCCAACTAAACATAGGGTACATAAATTCTGCCATCAGGTGCGAAAGCAGAACTCATCAGCTCTGCATCAGCTCAATCGTGTTAGTGAGCTTATTTAAAATATCCTCAATTTTGATTGATTTGAGGGGGTTGGAAATTACCAAATTTTCATATTGTGCTTTTGTGATGGCAACGCGCCTTTGGTAATCGGCGATTGCCTTTTGATGATAATTGGAAGGTAAGAAGGTAGTCCCCTTTTGAATATCCTGCAATAAATAATCAATGACCTCAAGCTCAGCTAAAATAGTATCTGATTCGTTATCCTGTGAATTGGTTACTTCCAACAATTCTGATATTTCTTTAATATCCGGTTCACTGTCCTTATCTTTGCTTTTGAGCGAGGGTTCATCTACATAATAGTTCTTTGAAAGGTTGAACTGATGTGCATGGTCGAGCCCTAATACAAACAGATCAAGTTGCGTCGTGACTTGTTCAGTAAGATCTTGGGTTTCAAGCCCTCTAGGCATATCATCCCGAATTAAAGATAGAAACCGAGTTTTCAATCCTTCACAATATGGGTTGAGCCATATGGAATCTATTGGAGCCTTGAGCTCTTCCAGATTTGAAGGTGTTTCCATGTACTTTTTAACTTCCTGCAAGTCTTTTGCGATAAATTCTTCCATGGCAGTTTCGCTGATTTGGGGCATAGGGATATGCAGAATCCAACCAATGCTTTTTGCTCCTTGGGTAGTTGAGATTGAATATGTGTCCATTTTCAGCCCTAGGCGTTCAGCTCTGATGAGTAGTTTCTCAAAGCTTTCAAGATAAAATACCATACCACCAAGACGCCTGTTTAGCGAATTGTCTCTAGGATCCAATGTTTCAATTCTCTTTTTCAATTCTAAAAGTTGATGTCCTTTGTAATCATAAACCCTTCTAAGATCACGAAAACGATCTGGGAGCATGTTTAACATACCAGACAAAGTTTGTAATGAAATGTCAAATTCTAGCAATCTGACTGATAGTTGAGCCACTTCCCCCGCATATCCAAACAAATCGTAGTTTCTTTGAAGCCGGCGATTCAAATCATAATGTAATTCCATCCTTTGAAAATGAAATTCAACATCGTAGTAGATCTTCGAAACACAACACAATTCATCAGAAAGAATATCGTGAAATCGTTCTTGCAAGGATGAAAACTGGGACTTTCTTAAAAAGTATTCCAGTTCAAACCGATGGAAGTCGTAATTAGTTTCATTGACGTAATCTATCAAAATGAGGTTGAATTCTTTTAAATCTCCTTCCAATTTGACAGCATCTCCTCTTTCACAAGGTGTACCCGTGTTTTGAGTGGTGTTCAGAATTGAAGATTTGGAATCTTGAGCCTTTGCTATTCCAGTTTCGGTAGATGGAACGGACGGAGGTAAAAAATCATCTAGTAGAGGAGAGCTTAAAGCTTGGGCAAAATCCTTTTCATTGCATCTTCCAAATCCTGATGAATTTTCGTCATCTAAAATCCTTTTTTCCAACGAAAAATGGGCCAAGTCAGAAGTAGGTCGTTTGAAGGATGATCTAGTCGTGACGACTGCGGATTCGACAATTAATAATATTGCTACCACGGAGCAAAATACTCGAATAGTTTCCATTGATGAAATATTTAGGAAAGGTTCTCTGGAAAAAAGAAAGATTATTCCATAAGATTTTATAAAGGATCGATACCCTAAATTGCTATCAACATTAGCTATTCAGGGATGAAATTGTGAGGGAATCCATAACTTCAAGTGTGGGGAAAGCTGACTTTCCCGGGAATGATGAAACTGTTGAGACAATAGTATCTTTTATGCAAGCTTGAAACGTCTTCTGAGGCAAAAAAAAAACCAAAAAAACAAACAAAGAGACAATATTGAGGTCTATGGATTTTTGGATTCTCTGAAATTGGAGAAGCATCAAAGTGATCAGCCTTAGAATATCGGGAAACTATAACATTAGTTGGGCTTTATTAATTCATTCGATTCAGATTGGTCCAAAAACGTATCTTTTTTGGCCGATTCAGATGCATCTGGTACTTTTGTCAACTCAGAGTTATCAGAACTAGGGTGGTCTCCTGTTTTTGTTATTTGACTCAGATTCTTTGAATTTTCGGCACTAGATTTGTCGAAAAGAGGAGGCTCCTCAGAATAAGTGTCTTCAATATCACTGCTGATAGAAATGATATTTTCCTCATCATTCACTGATTCACTTTTTACATCATCAGAAATTGCTGGGGTACCGGCCTCCTCAACTTTATCCTTACGAAGATTGAGTCTTTCTTCCCGAGAAAGCCCAGCGGTATAATCCATTCTTAATTTCAGTTGGTTTTGGCTTTGAGCTCTTTGAGAGCGTCTCGAGGTGGCATACTGAAGATCTTCAAGTTCTTGAGCCTTTCTCTCTTCCTCTTCGAGATGCCTCTGTCTCTCCTTCGCTTCAATACGCGAGGATCTTTTTCTTGTTGCCAAAAGACGAGCCATCTCAAATTCCTTCTTCCTGCTTGAGAGTATCTTCCGTTTCCGGATTTCATACGAAAAAACGTTGGATACGTAGTGGTGCGAGCTGACAACATCTAATATTGCCTTATTGGTCACAAGTTTTTTGTTTTTCAGCAAGTTCTTTATGAAAAGGTCTAGACCGTAAATATCCTTGTAAACGAGTTCGTACTCGATTGATGTGATATCAAATGCTTCTTCAGAGTAATGCAGTTCCGGATGTTGAGGAGCCAATTTCCGCTTCTTTGGAATAATTAATTCAGGCGCATTGACAGTACGCCTATACAAAGCAGTACCGTCAAATAAAAGCAAGTATTCCTCGCCACGGAATGAGTCACGGGAGGGAATCTTCAGAACAGAGACAAGCCTTAAACTTTCTGATGAAATTTTGGCTTTGTCGATGTACTCACGAAACTCTGGATACAGAGAGACTTCTGCTATCAACAATGATAAAATGTCAATCTTTTCATCGATAAAGAGATCATCAAACGAAGGATAAGCACTAGAGTCAGGCATCTGATTAGAATCAGTTTCTTCTTCCGAAGGGCCGGATAATGGTGTATTGCTACCAAAATAGACACGGAACAAAGTCTCGAACATGGCCAAAGACAGAACCTTTTTTCCATGGATCTTGCTTATCAAGGCAAGCTTGACCTTATTGACGAGTAGTGACATATCATCGACGGGTGGAGGGTTGACTAACTGAAAAAGCTCGATTTCAAAAAGATCACAATCAAAGTGTTCACTTGCCAACCTTATGTACCCCCTACACTGGAACAACCAGTTGAGAACATAAAGGTAGTTTGAGTAGTTTCTGAACAGACGCCAGCGTGGATCATCCGAGTGAGTCTCCTTGAGGGAGTTAACAAGCGCGTCATTGGGGAGAATGACCGGGCTAAGCTTAGCCAAAGCTGTGATTTCTTCAGCTGTACCTATTTTTAATGACCCTGTAGCATGTCCTGCTGGAACTGGAGGTGTGGCTGATTTTGTGGATGGCATTTACAATGTATATGTGAAAAAAGAATGTCAAAAGAATGACCACGAAGTGTTGACAGACCGGCGCATCTACCTTGAGATTTGGGGGCAATCGCTGCGGGAATTTGAAGCCAAAAAAAGGAAGAAAAAAAAAAAAAAAACACGAGCCACGCGCTTTGACCCACCGCGTGAATTTGGGGCGGGCGTTTGGTTCCTTTTATATAGCTGTGAAAGCGGGGTACAGATATGGGTATGAGAATTTCTTTTGAATTTTTTTATTTGAAATGTTGGGTAAGTAGTACTTGCCAAATAAACAAATGCTGCTTTTTGGGTATATGTCCTATGATTTTATGTTGCGTGGCCGCGTCGTGGCTGCAAAACGATGAATATTCAAGATCCCGAAGCGGCCAGGGGAAAATAGTCTCTTTTCTTTCAATTCCAAATGAACAAAAGCTTTAGTTTGAGATAAAACATCATGATCTATAAACCTACCAGGAATTTATGTGTATTCGAGGACTTTCACAAGGTTTATGATTGTATGTATTGTTATTTTCTGACGTGGCGCAGACACCCTGGATGATGAAGGGTGGGTACTTTCGTTCTTTCCATCCTTGAAACTTTTCATATCAATACATATACACATATGGTGAGCCAACAACGAATTTAAGCTTTTGGAAAACAAGTGGTTATGTGTCTGCTTACACGCAAGATTAAACCAGATGGGAAGGCCATCACTTAGACGACGCGACTTCCAGAACCTCATTTGAACCAGCCCTACTTTTTGTTTTGAAACCTAAACCCAACGACTAACTTCAAATCAATGGTATTCAAATTGTAAATGCAGAATAATATACTCATGGTTTTTATAAAGGGATATCTATTAATTATCAAAACTGATTAAGTAGTTTCCGCAATTCCTCATTCTTACTTTGGATCTTGATAATTTCATTGCTAATCTTAAGCAAGGCAGAGTGCTTTGATAAGTTTGGCAACCCATCTTTGTTGAGTTGTTTTCTTCTCGACTTCTTCTTGGAAGTCTTGTTTGTGCTTGCAGAAACCAAATCATTCTTATAATCATCCACGTTCGTGACCAATCTCAAGCATCTCTCGTATGCTTCTTTGCAGAGCATTCGGCGTTTCTGCTCCAGATGCGAATGATTCAAACGCTTCTGCGTTAAACTGAGCAAGGGCTTCGCTGACTTTCTTCTAGACTTGGCCAACGATTCCGAGGAATTGGAGTCTTCACGTTCTCGTTTCGCCAGGATATGGGCATTATCCGGAGTTCGAAGCTGGGTATTAATGGGTGGCTTTGCAACAAAGCTATTCAATCCCTCACTTGGGTTGCTTTTAAATGTACTCGTCATGTCTCTTTTCACCGGAGCCTCGCGTTCAAGGCTGGGCAAGTGTCCCATTGTTTGCATTTCGAACATGTGTGGAATTTTCGGTTCATTCTGAGGGTAAAACTCAAGTGGATTTACCTCAGAAGAAAACGCCAAATTATCCAAGAACTTATCTAAAGCGCTTGATTCTGTCGTGGAGAAAAATTGATCAGCTTCATCCGCTTCATCATTTATGGACAAAAACTCCTTTTCCAGTTTAGTTAACTCTCGCTGATGTTGGCCACCAAAAATGTTTCCAAAACCTTCGATCATCTCGCCAGGAGGTGAAATCAAGGAAGCGGAAGAAAATGCGGAAGCCGAAGCGTGAAAGTCAGCTAATTGGGCCATATCTTGACGTTGAGATATGTCGATGCTATTATGCGGAAGCTGCATTTGCTGCAGAACATGAGACGAAGAAAGTTGATTTTGGCCATGTGAACAGTCATCGCCAGGATACTGTCTTGGAATTTGATCCCATTCTCTGCTGGATATGCCTTGACTCTGAAGGTGCAGTGAATACACGTCTTCATGCAGAAAAAATTGATTTTGAGATCTGATTATGGGCCCAACATGAGCGTTACCCTGATTAAACTGCTGGGCTTTCTGAAGCTGCTCTACTTCAACTAAGGCATTTTTTTGTTGCATTTGAGTGTACATGGAATATGCCTGCTCGAAATTCATATCCATAGTAACCATATCGAGATTGAACACGTCCTCATCATCAGACAGTTGGGTGGGTGGCGTTTGGGCTTTTGTCGAGAAATCCTCAGGCATCATTTTTGATTCTGTATCTGGGTTTATAACAGCAGCCCGCTTAACTGAGGGATGGCTAAACACATTGAGATTTATGCTGGAGGATGGAGTGTCCCGTGTGGCAGTAGCCGTGTATGACATATGGATGGCTTTTGAAGTAAGGAAAGTGTGGCAAAATAGGGGTATTCAGATCGTTTTCAGACTTAAGCTTCGAAAATTATCGGGTTGCTCACAATACGAGGGCGATCGGATTTTAGGATGTTGATGTGTGCCAATCAACTTTGGTGATAAATGAAAGAAGATTCGAGCTCCAAGTTACCAAAACAATTTTCCAATTGGAGCTGAAAAAAATCTGCGGGTGAACGCGAAGTTTGACTAAGGCGTATCTCGAAAATGCCAAGAGTTCGGGGTTGCAAGGTGATAAGAAATATGTTTTGCAGCGGATGGAAAATTCAAACGAAAAAAAAAGAGCAATGAAAAGAATGCTCTTCTAACCAGCCGAGGTTTAATGAGAAGGGTTGAGCCGACCGGATCTGAATTTCTTTTATACCCGGAGATCCCAGTGCTAAAAAAAAAAAAAACTCCGAAAAAAGAAGTCTGGGGAAATGGGGCGGGCGAAGATACGGTGCTGCATGGTGTGATAAAGTCGACAATGTGCATTCTTCCGAAAAGAGAGATCGCCTTCTCGGTGTGGACCAAAAAAACGGGAAAGACGATAAATGAATTACTATTGTTGAAGAAGCCTTTGCAGTTGGAATTTTTGAATTCTTAGATTTCGATACTCTTTTCAGCAAACAGACATGATTATGGATCAACAGGAAGCCAGATCTGATGAATTATTCGCGTTTACTACGATGGTACGGGCCGCTATACACAGATCAAATGAATGAGCCCCATTCATCCATGCAAAACCATTTTCTTCTGAAGCATTGAAATTATAAGGCGGAGAAGACAAGTAAATTACCACAGTGCACAGCGACAAGAAATAATCAGGGAGGATTTTTTTCCCTTTTGATTTGCGCAACGTTTCTACGGTTTCCTCTTACTATTGTACACCCTTTTTCTGAGTGCAAACTGTTGGACTAAATGCTATTGTGGTTGTTGTCTGATTATGGCTCTTTGAAATCGCATGAGTATGTGTATGCGATTGACGTTGTGTTGACACACTGAGTCTTACACAGCCCATTCAGTTTCAGTCATGATTGACACAAATCTTTTGATTCAGTTGCAAATCGTGCCAAAATGTGGTTGGGAATACGTCACAGAAATTAGGTTACGGTTCCACTACAAAAAAAAAAGAGGTTTACAGATTCTCCCCAAAAGATTGAGTTCCCGCGGGGAAACCTCTTATGAACAACATTTTAGGTGCAACTGTTAGTCCTGATAAATGAAGTCAAGACCAACAAAACCAAAAACAAAAAAAAAAAAAACAAAAAAAAAAAAAAAGAACAATGAAGAAAAGCTCGCGAATGTGTCACTAGGAGGAGCCTGGGGTCTGATTTGTTTGATATTTTTCAGTCAAAAAGTTTTGGATTTCTGGGCTTGCTAGAATCCTTTTTTTCTCTAGAGGCACTTTTCAGTTTTTGTTGCATACGTGTCAGGGAAGTTGCGGGGTTGAAGTACGAAGGTAAATGAAAGTGTCAAAATAAGAGTGAGTGACTTGTCCGTGGCGAGCACCTGGGCACTAATAATTGCGTGAGATACGCCCCGTCGTTCCGGATCAGTGGAATTTGCCATCTCAAAGCTCTTTGTGGGGTGATGCATGTCCTAGACGGTGGACTAACACATTCTCCTTTTAATTAAAATTATACTAACATGAAACCTTGCGGGTAGCATTATCCATTAGTCAAAGTTCAAGCCACTCATGATCACGGTAAGGTGGAATGTTTGCAATTATTTGTTGACGTAGGAATTAAATTTCGCAAAAACCAGAGTTTCCAAGTAACATCAATATGTTTTGATGAATTTGAAGCCATAATTGAAAACTAATCGACTTTCTTATAGAATTATGGCTCGTTGGTTAAATGAATGAATTAAAAAAAAAAGTTTCCATCAAAAACAAAAAGGAAGGGGCATACTGGGAATTGAACCCAGGGCCTCTCGCATATTTGTTCACACACAGCAAACTGCGTGGTAACCCAAAGCGAGAATCATACCACTAGACCACACGCCCTTTCGTTGACCAAAAATATTTTTGCTTGAATTCATCAAAAGAATTTAGTTAAATTTGAAATTTGGTGTGCCGTTAAAAACGGATGTGGCTTCTTCAAAAAAAAAAAAATTAAACCTTCAAAAAAGTAGTCTGGGTGGATTTAATGAATGAAGCTAAATACTTAATTTCCAAATGGTCCCATGAACTCTTTATACTGAACACAATTCCTTTACGAATTTATTTTAGAAAATTTCCCACTTACTTTTTTTTTTAAAAGAAACAAATAGTATTATATAAAAATCGTGTAATGTCAAAATATTTGTACTGCATATACTTAATGCAGGAGTCTCATCAACATATTAGAGCAGAAAATGTCTTCGACAGATCAGCCTGTGTGGCGTAATGGTTAGCGCATTTGACTTCTAATCAAAAGATTCCGGGTTCGAGTCCCGGCATGGGTTCTGTTTGCGGCTTTAGCTCAGTTGGGAGAGCGTCAGACTGAAGATCTGAAGGTCCTGTGTTCGATCCACAGAAATCGCATTATTTTTTTGTTTTCTAAGTTTTTTTTTTTTGAAATGTGTAGAGGGGTGAACTTTATCCTGGACGTGGTATTATTTTGGAGGTTGCTTTGTTTTGAAGGGTTGCTGGGAAAAGTAATCTACATCTTGTATCATGTGCGGTATTCAAACGAGGAAGAAATCTTTGACCAATGTGGTTTGATATTACTTAACGATGGTCCGGCTTATTGCTGAAACTTATTAAATGATTCTTAGAGTAGTGTAGTAAACAAAGAGTAGAAGTTCAAAATTGAGTCAGATTATTCGACCACCTTTCACGTACTACATTGCATAGAGTTAGCTGCAGCTTCAATAATTAATGCTTGCTGTATTAGTAAGCCAGTATCGCAGGTGCGTCTAAATATGTCTTGAAAAGGACACGATGTACAAATGCCTTGATTATTCTTCCTCAAAGATTTCATTCCAGACATATTTGAAACAAGTTTTTTGCAGCTTGGTGTTGTAGCTCAGTAGTTGTCGTTCCCGAATTGCAAATGTAATGGCACGTAAGTATGGGTATTTGTTGATACCAGTAGGTTGTAGTCATGATCAACCACGAAGGTGTCTACCGGAAAGGGACGCTGATATTAGTTTGCTGGACCACATAATAAGTCTTCCTTGCTAGCGGGTGGGTTGATATGCAGACGACGAGTTCCAAACGGTGTGGAGTATAACCCAGATTCATTGGAAGAGCGATACCCAAAGCATAAAAGACAAAAACCTCAGTTTTTTGTTTCTGCATTATTTCCCTTGTTCATTATTTGGTCTCTGAGACTAGAACAGAAAGCTCGTAGGGTGACAAATTCAATGGCCAAGAACTGGTTAAGAATGTGCTCGCTCACAACCATGTTGAAGTTGAACAAGTAAAGAAAGCTTATCTCGATTTTGCATAGCTCCTTGAGCGCCACACCACCCACCGTGGCAAAACTCTTCTGCTTCTGGTGCACATCTTCAAGTTTCTTCGTCAGACACCGGAGCAGCGCCAAAATAAACCTGTATACGTTCAAAGGCGTCAATTCGACCACACCCAAGAGTATACAGAGCTTGTAGATCATGTAAGCGCTGTGGATGTACACGGAAACGGAGATCGATGGCAGGTACGTCTTGATACGGACCAAAAACTGTTCGATGGTGATGGGCGGTGCTTTTGCTAGACTGAAACACCTTAGGAGGAGGTCCGCCTGAGCCTTGATCTTCGGAGACAAATGGAACAAGACCTCCTTTTTGAGCCGGTCGATGTTATGGCGTGTGATGGGATCATCCGGGATCTCCAAAGATGTGGTTATAACCAAAGACTCTGTTGATATGAAGCCCACCTTAGTACTGCGTGACTCGGTTTCTGGTAGGGTCGTCACTAAGGATTGGTCCGATGCATCTAGGTGATTCATAAGCGGCAGGCGTGAGTTTTGTCTGTGTTCAGGTGGTTCGCCAAGGGAGAGTACCAGGTCGCCCAATCCCACAGACGGATCGATATTTAGAAGCTCAGACAGCCCTGACACTGGCGAACGGAGAATAGGAGAAGACCCCGGCGACTGTAGGTCCGGTTTGTGGGGTTGTACTTCATTGTTTAGACCTTCAGCTTCACTCAGCAACACGTCTATATCAAGCGAGTACATCTCGAGCTGTTGGCGGCGGAATTGGTGGAGAGCACCTTTATTGCTACTCAAAAAGATAAGATCTTCGAGAACAGTCTTATAGATGGCGACCGTGTGAAAGCCATGGAGGTTGTTGACATTCTTGATATCGTTGGCAATGTCAAACACCAAATCGTCAAGGCACACCTCATCGAGGGAACCAGGATCGTCTACAAATGTTTCCTGAGGCCGCTTTAGCGGTATATCTGAAACGTACTTGTTCCTATAGACATGCGCCATTGTTTAAGAAGAGCTATTTTGTTTTTCTTTGTTGATGCTAGCAAAGTTGTATAATTGCTTCTGTTTCTCTGTGGGAGGACTAGTTTCTCAATTTCGGGCGCTCAAGCAATGCTGGTCCATCAGATGTGCAAACACCAAAAGCGAGCCGTGGGTCTATGCAGAAAGCGAAAGGTAGGCATATATTTTTGGCAAATTCCCTGAAAAACAAGTGTTTTCGTTTGTGTGCGCGTCGAAACAATCTTGTCCTATCTGGTTCCGGCGTGAGAGAACAGAAAAAGTGAAATCAGCGTTCAGAGAATAGTGGCCACGGTGGTAGTGGGCCATTTTTTTTTTTTTTTTTTGGTGGGGCTCTTTTTGGTGGGGCTTTTTTTGGTGGGGTTTTTTTGGTGCGGCAGTCTCTCGAAGAGACGCGCAAGATTCCCCGGGACCCGGGTCAGAGAAATCTACCTTCATTTTAACATGAACACGAGAATGCTTAAAACAGAAAAAAAGATGATTTTTTTAATAAGGAAAAAAGACAAAGAACAATTTTCCAATTCTCTTTAATTCTTCCCTTATAATGCAACATAACGAGACATGTCTTTTTTCTGCTGCCTCATGGCCACCCTGAACTGGACTTCTATCGCACGCAACATGTGAGTGTGGGGTAATGGCAGCCCTGGTGTATATGTAAAAGTAGAGATCTTGTGGGAGTGGCATGTGATTACAGGCGAAAAAGAGGGCCAAGAAAGAGGGCCAAGAAAGAGGACAAAAAAAAAGAGGACAAAAATAAAAAAAGCAAAACAAAAAGCAAAACAAAAACAACGCTTGGTGGTAACAATCGCATGTATAACTCTCAGACTCACGAGTCACAACCAAGTCGAGACTCATTACCAAGGCATCCTAGGCATGCCGCAGAGCAATAAGCGTAACAACCACTCGTTTTCATCACTCTCCAGTTATGTAATCTCTCAAAGAAACGAGACTATTCAGGTGCTTGTGAAAACCTTAAAGCTCATCACGACATAGCAGTGGAGAGTGATGCATTCACACTCAAAACCCCCTGCTTAAGTTTAAATGCGCAGTATGAAAAAAGATGAAGAATTATAGTTATTGGGGTTTCTCCCACGAAGATTATGTCTACATACATCTGCGGGAGTATATAATTAATTTAGTGGAAGAATAATCCACAGAACACATTGTCTCAATTCCTGACACAGTTCTGATTTACCCAACTATGAATGTTACTACTTACACGTGATACACCAGGATACTTAAGGGGAACCACCGACGGCAGCTCATACACTTGTAGTCCGGGTCTCATCAATATGGGAAGCTTCAAAACTTTGCCAAAACTTTGTCAAAACTTTTGATTGTGCGCGATAATCAAACTAAGAAAAGTTCAAATTTGTCGTTCACTATTGTCTTGCAGTTCTCTAATCCGAAAAGCTCTTTTCTGTAAGTTAAGCCAATTTTTTTTTTTTTTTTTTTTTTTTTTTTTTTTTGCCTCTGGCAAAAAAGCTTCGCTTCTTCAAACAGCAATGGCTAATATTAATAAGTGTGTTGTAACAAAGTGACGAGATTGCCAATGATTAGTCTTGTATTCTCACATTTCAAGTGTTTCTAATTTCATTGACACCCCACCTATTACTTATAATACACACTTAGGTTTTCTATGGTAACTTATTTTTTTCCCTATGTTCTGACCGATTTCACAAACCTTGCTATCTACGTTTTTTTCCGAAGGCATTGCTGCCACCGTCACTTTGATCCAACTTTCTCTTCTTTCCTTCTTTGGCAAAGTAATCCTTCTTTCTCTCCTTTTCTTTCTCCTTCTTGGCTTCTTCTTTCTTAGCCATTACCTTCAAACGGTCTTGGAACTTTTCCTGTTTCTTATCTTTCCGCTTCTTGTCCTTAGACTTCTTGAGCGTGTTAATCTTGATTACCAAATCACGCATTTTCTTCTCATCGCCATCCACAATGACTGCTCTTTTAGCCATGTACGATTGCTTCTTTTGTGGCTTCATCGTCGATACTTGCGATTTGAAAGGCAAGTCCTTTTGGATCAGCTTAGGTACTTTCAATGGGTTGAATCTTCTCTGTTCTCTTTCAATCTTCTTGTATGCACTGTCCTTGAGCAAAGGCGTTTCCACGTTATTTGCGGCTCTCACCTGTCCAGTCAAACGCATTCCTTTCCACTGTTGATGGTCCAGGAGAAGCATAGACGTCACAGGATTGTAGAACTGTTTCACCTTTACAGGGTACCATGTTTTGAGGAAAATGGTGTCTGACATAAGAATCTTATCCTCAAAAGTGGCACGGAAGTAACCATCCGGCTTAGATAATGCCCTCTTGATCTCTCCACGAATTCCCGAAACCGTTCTGATGGATGCACCTTCAAACTTAGCCACTTCCAAAGCGTTGTTGAACATGTCTTTAATAAAAGCAGTATTGCGGAAGATCTTGTATGGGTGTCCCACCAATTTCAACTTCTTCACAATCTCCACCGAGGAGTTCAAGTCTTCAACAATTCCTGTAGCTGCTACACGGAAAGATCCCGTCGTTTGGGCTTGGTCGATGATATTGAATCCAACAAACGTGGTGTTTGGCGCCACAAGGGGTCCGTAGAACGATGCAAAACAATATGCGTGTTCTGGAGTGTACTTCAACATTCTGTTTCTAGTACGAGAGTCCGAAGTCGTATAAATCGGAATTGTTTGGAACCGGCGCCAGCCCAACGACAAAATCAACGGATCGTTCGACTTAAGAATTTTCTTGTGCCAACGGTGTCTTCTGATTCTGACATTCATGATTCCGAAACGAGACTCTGTAGCCAAAAGACCCCCCAAAACAATAGGGTACTCTGGTTGTAAGTTTTCAATGAGTTCGCAAGGCAATTTTTCGAAAACCACCTTGACATAAGACCCGGCTCGGAACCCCTCAATTTTAGCTCTGGTTTCAGGGTCCATTTGTTCAAATTGTGCCTTATTGATTTCCAATTGCTTGGCCATCTTATTTTTCTGGAACTCATACCAGGTATCGGCCTCTGTGTCTCCTTCGGGATCGTCAGCACCAAACTCGCGATCTTCTTCTTCTTCAAATTGCATCTTGAGCTTGGCCTTCTTGGCTGCGTTCAATTCACGCTTTTGCTCCACGGTTAAGTTCTCGTCCGCAGCATCGGCAGCGTCATCGTTGTCTTCCTTACTGAAGTCAGCAAAATCGTCACCTTCAGACTCATCTCCGGAAAGATCCTCGTCATCAGCAACATCATCGCCCATGCCGCCATTTTCTTCATCACCTTCTAAGTCTTCAAAGTCTCCATAGACTTCTTCATCGTCATCGTCGTTAGCTTCTCCGTCTCCAGCATTTTCGCCATCATTTTCCAGGAGCTTTGGAGCCACGAGCAAACGTTCCTTCAAAATCTTGTATCCGTTGTCATATTCAGCATCGCTGTCGCTTCCTTCCTCCAATCTGGATGCATCAAATTTGGCCCTGAGTTCATCAAGACTTGGATAGGAGGGAATGAACGAATCCAAATCTTCAGAAACTTGTCTAGAATTGGTCTTCTTGAAAAAGTCTCCATCATCATCCGCTTCAATATCCTCCTCTTCTTCGTCATTCTCCTCCACGAGTTCTTGTTTCCAACGGCGCACAACCTCTGCTGGCTCAACATTATCTAAATACAACAATTTGTTAATATTCCAACGACGCTGTACAGAACCTTTGAGCTTAGACGCCATGGCTGCATAATTTGTACCATCTTCTTCATCAGAAGACAAATAAGAGTCTTCCACGTACTCCAAACTGTCCTTGCCTGCTTCTGGGAAATCAATGCTGACCATTTTACGGTGGCGGTCCTCGGCATCGTTCTCATCTGCAGAGGCATCTTCATCATCTTCATCGCCATCGGGCATCTCATCGAACTCAGTGTCTTCTTCCAAGGATTTGCCATAAATTCTTGGGCGTCTTCTGGAACTTCTTCCGGTGTCGCCCACAGAAGGACCAGTTTCTTCGGATTCCGAAAGCAAGCCCTGGAGTTCTTCACTATCGCTGTCACTACCATTTCCTTCCTTCGAATCTTTGTTGGCAATTTCTGCGGAATTGGAGAACAACTTTAAGCCAGGCCCTTCAGCAAATCGCTCATGCATGGTCTTTTGCACATCCTGCAAATCAGTGACAAGTCTTTCACCTTCGCCCTTTTCTTCACCAGCAACAAAAGATTGTTTGTCTCCGACATCGATATACACAGCGTCTCTGTCGACAAGCACACCACCAACATCAGACATGGGTGCGTATATGATCTTTTGTTTATCATCAAGACGCTTTCTACGTCTTCTACGCGTGGTGGCAATTTCCTGACCCGCATCTGCTGCAGCCTTAGCGGCTTCACGCTCGATCTCATCTAATTTCTGCTCGAAGTAAGGAGTTGGACATGGATCAGGCAACTTCTCCACAGAGTGGACGCGGTAGTCACCGACACCAGCAATGTGGACTTGGGCATCGCTGGCCGGCAATGGAGTTCCGTGCAAATATCCGTAGAAAGCAACCTTACGGTCACACTTAGGGTTGTCGGCCACCGCCTGCGGATGGGTCAAGTCGGTGACTCTGTCCGCCAACAAGTATGGATGCTCGTTTCTCCATTTCAACGGACGGAACTTCATGACCGACATGAACCGGCACAAGTTCAAGATCTCACGGTCGGGATATCGACCATTGATGACACCTGAAAGATAGAAGAGTTTAGCACCCTGGTACACTTCGGTCCAGAAACGGTGCTTCAAGCGTTTTTTCGACGTGCGCAAAGTACTCTGACTCTTGAACAAGTCCAAGTGCGTGGCCACACCCAAAACTCTGGGCATACCGTGGTGTTGAGCCACGTTCAAGAACTCCATGGTCTCCATCTCAAGACCGAAATTGCCGTCTACTAATAGGAGCACCAAGTCGGCGATTTTGGCGGCGTCGATCATCGAGTTCAAGTCATTTTTCACCTCGATAAATGTAAGACGACGACGCTTACCACTGACAACGGTGATAGGACCCTTCACCTCGGTCAAAGATGTTTTAGTCAATCGTTTCACAAGCGATTTGATAAGGGTGGTTTTACCAGTACCTGGAGGCCCCACGATGGCCACGATGACCGGGGGTGGGTCATCGTCGGGCGTACGGTTTACCATTGGCACATGGAGCTTTTTCTCATTGACATCATGACTTCTACGGGCCATACGCTCGAGTTTTCTCGGTGCTGACACAGCGAATGCCTTGGCATTATGACCCTGCTGGTGCAATTTCTTCTTTGCCGTGGTCCGCTTCCCATCGCCGCCTCTATGCGGCTTATTCAGCTGATTTTCCATGCTAAGAGAAAAATTAAATCTTTTTGGAGTATTTCGAAAAAGAAAAAAAAAATGGAGTCTCTTGCTAAGGAATGTGAATGCGTGTTTTTGTCAGGTGGTTTCTCTGGGCTAAATTGTGAGAGCCTCTCTTCTCATCTCATCGCACCCATCTTTTTTATGGAAGCCTTTGGTTTACCCGAACACCCGTACACCCCGCGTTGATAACTTTTTTTTTTAATATTTTTTTTTTTTTTTTTTTGGTGGAGGCCCCGCTAGAACGTGGGTTGACGTGATTAGCAGAAGCAACACAGTAATTCGAAATTGAGATTTAATGCAAAGAAAGGGGTTTAAAGTATTCTTAGTAGGAAAGATTCCCCCAGGTGTGTGAAATAGGGATGAGTAGCATAAAAAAACAGGAAAAAAAGAGGAAAAGGCGAAAGAAGTATCTGGCGGGAATTCTCACGTTTTTTGTCAATTTGCAACCATCAAAGGCGTGCCATTGCAAAAAGCCAAACAGCTGGGCCCTGTCCAAGAGGACACCATTACACTAGCAAACTATGACGAGTTATGCCTCTTTTTATGAAAGCAATTTATCATAAATACTAAGCGAAGGGTAATAAGAGTGAAAGAGAAATATGGAGGATGTGAATTAAAGGTCCTAATGGAGACTTCTGAATCCAGTAAACGGAGGGCCCCAGTTCAAAATTCATGTTGGGAATATTTGGTGCTAGAAGCAATTAAAAGGAAGCCAAAGAAAGGAGGATAATAAGGAAAACAAAACGAGAAAAAACAAAAAAAACAAAAAAAAGGTCATAAAACCGTCCTGGCGTGCTATGTTCTGACCTTCGAATCCGACTACAGGTTGAGTTTCGACCTTAACGACACCAGCGTCAACCTCGCACTGTCTTGCAATTAACGAAGCTGGCACCTTCAATTTGGACATGCCAAAAAAAGAGAACAGAAGAATAATGGCATGGCATATACTGACTCTCTCAGAAGATTTTTGTCTCCATCGAATCTCAACTCAGCTAATCGAGGGATTAAACATTGCGGGAGTCTGTCCCAGGATTCAATTCGTCTTTTTGCTTACTATGAGAGCCGAAGCGACGGACCACGCGATTTATTTAAGCCAACTCCGGGTCCGTTGACAGAGGCGCACAAAGCAAAATACAAAAGCCGCAAGTCAATGACCAACGGTATATAAAAAGAAGTTTTGTTGTCTACGCACTTTACGGAATTATAGCAGACCCGCTTTCTTCCATTTCTTCGAGTTCCCGTTCCGTGTGGACTTGTATGGACCAAAATACGTGAACTTGTGATTCTAACAACCTGCAGGCCAATTTGCAACACACCAGTGGCTCCAAATTTGCAATCCTCGGTTATAGCAAAAATCCCCGGTGATGATTTTTTTGTTACACATGGTACTCTTGCTTCTTTTTCTACAAGACGTCAGAGCGGGAATATGTTCTTCCAACTCTGTGATTCCCTTTTCGGGCTATAAAATTACTCGCCGACATAAGATTAGGCTCCACCCTCTTAAGAGCGACAGTTTTCTCGTTCTCACCAAATGCCACAGAGGCATTCCGCTATTCTCCCGTACGGTACAAACGTCGTCATCACTGGACGAGTTTGCAACTCCATTTTGCAAATCACATACTGAATTTGATTTTCTGGATCCTTCACGTAAGGAACGTCGCCGGCCTTTTCTGCCACTGTCATGGTCTCGGAATGGTTCGGTGAATGCACCGGGCTTACTATCTGATAGAATCTCCCGATCTGCAAAGCTCAACAATATGCGACTTAAAGATTGGCTTCCTTTTTCACAAAGTAAAGTCGACTCAAAAGCCCCGAATCCTCAGAACAAGGGCGTAGTGGCAAAAGGAATATCCAAAAAACGGGACAAAAAAAGAAAGAAACGCCAACCAAGAACCCCGGCACCATGCTTGAAAATGGCCCGTAGAAAGCGATACGCTCGTCTGAACGTTGTGATATTTATCCCGGCAACGTACGTGGGCGTTCTATTCGCATGCAACTCACATTATGACCCATCAAATGGACAGTCAATTAGACCCTCAGTATTTTATGATCCATCTTCCCCAGTGAGTTTGGAAACCTCCAATGGTGGCTTGCAGAAAAAAGACTTCTCCGGGTCTGAAGGTGAAACTTCAGGGAACAAACATTATAGGGTGGTTCGGAGGAAGAAAATTAACAAGCGCTCTCTCGTGCGAACATCGTCCGAGAAAGCTTTAGAAGAGCTGGATTCAGAAGAACCGGAACCAGAGGAGCTGAGTTCAGAAGACTCGGCTTTTTCTGGGAAACCTTTGTGCCCCTTAGTCGCAGATGACTACTCCTCTCACTGGATTTCCGTGCAATTTAGCCCTCCCGCACTCGTGTACCACGTTCCCTATTTGCGGTCGCCTTCTAAGTGGGACCCCCGGTTCCGAACTTCTCTTTCACATGCGCTGCCTAAATGGGATAAAGAGGTTGATATAAACGAGATATACACTTATAGTCGGTTCGAGTTATCCCTTATTGGAGATGCGCTCGTCGCTTCCGCTAGATACGTGCGACGTCTTTTCAATAAGAAGAGGACCAATGTTTCCAAGCTTCTTGCGTTTAAGCTACGATGGATCCGCAAATTCGATCCCAGGCTTCAGCTATCGTTGTTTTTGTTTTCGCTTGGTAAGCCTGTGGCGTTTCGCCATGTAGTCAGACTACAGCGATTTTGGGATAATGTCTCTCGTGCAAATGTAAGCGCATCAACTTGAACCAGAAGGCAGCAGATGTATCCATAAATTTTACATTATACTAAACCCCTAAACAGTGATATTATACAAAACCCTTCACATTGGTAGGCACTGGATCAGAGTAGTTCGAGGATGCAGATCCCGACTGCACTGATTCATTCCTGTTGTGATTGAGTGGCCTTCTACTAGGCGAGTTTGGAATAGCTAGCCCAGAGTCCGGCTTGATGGTTTCGCTCACTCGCGTGATTTTGTTATCCCTGGAGACCTGGGTATCCTGAGCACCCAGAACATTCTTGGTGGAAGCCTTTCGACTCAATTTGTCTTTGATTTTTTCCCCAAAAGTTTTCGTTTGTATCTCACTTAGAGAATTGGTATTGGTACTGTATCCATGCTCGCTGAATCCTACTGGCTTTTCTCCAAGATCAGAAAGCTCAGTCGACTCATTTCTGTCAATACTTGAACCAGTATTGGACTCCTTTTGCATATCGCTAAGTCTAAACATCTCATCTTCCCAATTGGCTTGATGGTCTTTTGCAGCAGCGCCCAAGGCGAGCAATTCATTGTTGGTGCGGGCCTCATTAGTTACTGTTTTCTCGGATTTTTTGTGCTTAAGAGAAGACATTCTTTGGAAGGAGGTTCTGTCGTCTTTGGCTGGAGCAAAACGAGCGTCAGGGTTTCTTGAAAAAACAGCCAAGAAACTCATAACTATAATCAGAATCAATAACACCAAGGAGAACGCAGCATTTAAAACAAAAAACACCCAACCCATGATGGAACTAACTTGAGCAGGTTGACCAAAGAGATCCGAGAAGAAAACAAATAAGAGCGAATTGATGGTCACCACAATTGCCATGCAGTAATTCAAGATGTTAGTGGACCGATTCATGTAAGGTCTTTGTGTAAACAAAAAGACCATGTAAACGAAGTCAATAACAAAAATCACAATGGACGACACTTTTCCGGACGCCTGGCAAAGACCGATGAAAATGCCTTTCAACAAAGCGTACGACACCAAGGCCATTCCAAACCAGTATTTCCGAGCATGGAACATGGTGTAGCAAAATCCGAACTTGTGTAAAACCACAGAATCACCGTATAAGATTGCAGCAGGGTTTTTGTATTCTCTGGAAGAGCGGGTTCCGAATTTATACGTGTTCCAGAAGGCATAGATGACTATTCCTAACGCCAAAAGGAGAGCAAGACATGCCAAAACAATCACCGCTGGTGAATCTTGCACAGTAAACTCCCACAAAGAGAGAATGATAAGCTGAGGAAATCCAATATAGATGTATCTTAACAAAGCACCCTTGAGGATAATGGGGAACGACTTTCTGAAGAAGGTTAATCTGTTAGGGTTCATGCTTCCAAATCTGATGAAAAGCACTGTTAACAGTTTCACACAAACAATTATCACCGCCAAAACGAATCCAACGAGAACAAAAAATGTGAACCCCGTCACTACAATAGACGTGGGCTCGATATGGGAATTGTAACCGATTCTCTTAATGCCTCTGAGAACAATCAAATTAGCATTCGAGTTCAAGGTAAATTCCAAGGACCTCTTGATACCAGCAGGAACAGAGAAGTTATTTCTAGCATATTCGTGCAAATTATCAAAGTACATCTTGGCCCTCTGGACCAAAATCTGCTGAGAAATACCCAAAAAGTATAACGTGGGTGTACCTCCTGTGCTCTGTACGTACCATCTAAAGATCTTTTGCATGAACTCCACACGGATCAAGCCCATAGACCAAGCAAGGTTTTCAGCCCACGCAGAAGCAATGGGTGGGACACGGTCCACGCTCTGCATCGATACAACTACCACAGACTGGAAGTACAAGAACAACGACACAGCGTTAGTGGCAATGTGAGATGCGGCATTGGAGTTACCGAAAGTCGACAAGATTGCAGCAATCAACAAACCTAATCCAGCGATGCACGCGGTAGCCCACTTGATTCCCGTCTGAGATACAGTGTTTCCGTTAGTGAATGAACTCTGAAGACACGACAAACGCTCGCCCGTCAGACGGTCGTAAACTTGGACCTTGACCACGGCATCGATGTCCGGAACGGTATATGCAATGCCAGGGATTTGCTTGACGTACAGATGGGAAATATACTCGACGGATTCGACCTGCATTGTTCCGGGGTAGATCGGACAGAACTGTTTCCAGCCCAAGTCACACATGTCGATGTTTTTCTCGATGATGACAAACCCATAAGCGTAGATTTGTACATGAGTAATCACATTACCCGAGATCTCAGTGACCAAGTCGAGCGAGTATTTGAGAGACCGGTCATCGGGATTGAAAGTTACCTCGAAGAAAGAAGGTGAGATCTGGGAGTTTTCCATACAGGTGACCAACGATGATGCCATGAGGGCCCGTTTGGCAAAGGCCGGGACCATAAGGGCAAGCCACACCAAGAAAGCACACTTCATGATTTGTTGCGCGTCTGTTTTCTTTGATCTGAAGCTACCAAACAGATTAGTTGGGCTTATAGACACAGCTATCGAACCTGTTTGGGTGTTGTAGGTGTATCAAATAACCAAGGTTGCCTTTTCGAGGAAAAAGGGGCAAGCAAGAGATGACAAATGATGCTTGATAGAAACGACACTATAAATAGCAAGCTTAGCTTTTCACAGATTCCTTGATCTGAAGAATATTGCCAGGGCAAGCGAACGATAAGCAAACGAAATTATAAGCTCAGAAAAGGAAAAAAGAGTGTGGGGATTGAATAGAAAAGCTTAGTTATCGCAGGATCAAGAGGCGGAGTGGATCAAAGTTTCGAGGGCCACAGGGACCGATTTGGTGCGCGAGGGGTGGGGGCAGGACAAGAGGCTGGCAAGAAAATTTGCAGAGAAATCTTCGTATTCGCAGCGAACGTGTGTTCGTGCAGAAGCTGCGCAAGCATATTAGGGGCTACCGTGCCGGATCACAAAAAAAAGGGAGCCTGTCAGCATGTCGTGTATATAAAGGGCTCCGATACGCGGACAACACTGCGTGTACCTGTGGCTTCTTTTCATTGTACGTTGGTGCGTGCCACCGTAATTGAAGAAAGACGAGAAATAAACTTCTTCGGAGGTATGATATCATACCTTCTAACAGTGAATGGATAAATAATTACCGAAAGCTATCTTTGCCCTCAGCTTCGCAACGGATTATGGGCCATGTGTCCATACAGTCTCGTGTGTGTTAAATGCGCGTTCCATTGCGTCGCAGCCTGAACCTTAATCCCAAAACGAGTGACAAATCTTAAAATAGTCAGATAAGACAGGAAGACAACAATGCCGCATAACCAACCTCAGAAAATCACAAATGATATTCTTCCAAACGTGAGTGCTCAAAGTTGGCGAGAAGCTCATCTCCCCACACATATTTTATCACATCCCAAAATTCTTTGGCGTAAATAATTCTCACACCGTACTTCTCTGCAAAGTAATCTTCAGGTGACGTATCTTTGAAGTCGAGGCTCTTGTTGTCTTTGAGAAGCTGATTTAACTGGCTCGAGTCATTGATTTTATGCACGTATTCTTCAAGAACATCTCTCCTGTTTTGTCTTGGAACAATAACCTTTTCAATTTGTCCCGTAAGGTGGGCTCCAAGAATCTTTTCTTTTAAGCCCCCAATTGGTAAGACCAATCCTCTCAAAGTGATTTCTCCAGTCATCGCAATATTTGATGGAACTGGTTTCCGTAAGATCAATGAGAGAAACAGGAGCGCCATTGTAATACCAGCAGAAGGACCGTCCTTTTGGACAGCTCCACTGGGAACGTGCATATGAATCTCCAAGTTGTTTAATTTCTTGAAGAGAGACTCTGCATCTTCTAAATTCAACAATCGCCTGTACAAAGTATTCTTAATGAAAGTCAACCCAATCTTTGCACTCTCCATCAAAACTTCTCCCAATCTACCTGTCATATTCAAGGAAGTTCCGCCTTTAACATTGTTGAAACCAATACTCTCAAATATAAGAACTGAACCAGACCCATCGGTATTGTAAGACATTCCATTAACCACACCGTATCTACTCGACATCATGGGAAGCTCGACAATCTCATTGCTTAAACTGGGGAATGGCAATCCGAGGTATCTTGCTAAATCAAATTCTTCGACTTTTGATTGGTAAAATTTTTTAGTATCAGTTAATGACTCAGAGTACTCAACTGCCTTGTATCTGCAAATTGTACCTAAGCTTCTCTCGAGATTTCTGACACCAGCTTCACGCGTGTACTCGAGAATGATTTTCTTTATCACATCTTCATCGATGTGTACCAGGTTTCCATCCACAAACCCGTTCCTCCTCATTTGGCGAGGTAACAAATACTTGTTTCCAATCACGAGTTTTTCACTATAGTCATAAGCTCCCACTTCAATCATTTCCAAACGGTCAAGGAGAGGCCGGGACAAATTATGAGGGTCATTCGCAGTACAAATGAAGATAACCTGTGATAAATCAATCGGAAATCCAAGAAAGTGGTCGACAAATTGGTTATTTTGCTCTGGATCCAAAACTTCCAACAAAGCAGCAGCAGGATCACCGTTTAACTTATTACCACTGTTTCCACCCACAACTTTATCTATCTCATCCAACAAGATGACGGGGTTCATGGATCTTGATTTTCTGAGAGCTTGAACAATAGACCCAGACATTGCCCCAATATATGTTCTTCTGTGACCTCGAATTTCGGACTCATCTCTCACACCCCCGAGAGAAATTCTTTGGAAGTTCCGGCCAAGGGTACTAGCAATCGATTTAGCTAAGGAGGTCTTACCCACACCAGGTGGACCAGACAACATGATGATTGGTGACTTGTTGTTCTTAGACGCAAGAAGAGCCTTGTGAGTGCGTTCCTTTTCCTCGCTCACCAGGCGACTATACGGAAACTTAGGAGGATTATCCTGGTCCTTGATTGAGCGCGTTTCATTTTCTTCGTGACTGGGCACAATAATAGACTCTCCGTTGGTAGATTCTCTGGTGAATTTCCTGCTTTCCATTTGTTCTTTCAACTGCCTTTTCTCTTCAGCCTTCTTTAGACCAGAGTCATTATATTCCTTTTCAGCATTAGCGCCCAAAAGTTTCAATACGACCAAGTATTGGATCAAACGGGTCTTGACGTGCTGTAAGCCATAGTGATCTTCATCCAAGCGCACCTTTGCCTCTGCCAAATCAATGTCTTTATTTGAAGAGAACCGAGCAACGTAGGTGTCCCAAGGCATGTCAGCCACAATCTCCAAGTAATTCCTGATTACATGGAAATCACCATTTCCAGGCGGGGAGTTCTTGATGCGCTTGAAGTCTTTCACAAGAAGCCGCTTACTGTCGTCTGAAATAGAAGCAATTTTGGGGAGTTTGTTTTTGATGAAATCAGCGATTAGACGAAGATCGTCGTCGTCATCATCACCGTTTTCATCATCAAGTTCTTCACCATTCATCCTGGAACCACTAGAAAGCTTTTTGGAAGGAAAAGCCGTGGCCCCAGTTTTACGTCTGAGCAATTGCTTTTGTTGGGCAGGGGATGATTTTGCGTTGTTCGTCAAGCCTTCCAAAATGACGCGGATGGACTTCAACTGATTTGCGACGAGATTCGCTTTCTGAATGTTGGAAGCCTCGCCATGAAACCAGTGATTGACCATTGAGTTGCTGGTACTAATTTCCTTAAAAACTGCAGCCATCTTTACGATCATAGCATCAGCTTCAGCTGCACGCTCATCAAGAGAAATAGTCGAAAGAACTCGCAATTTCTCGGTATTTGGAAATGGAACGATTGCCACAGTCAAGTCAATAATACGCAGCAATCCACGAGCCGAGTCAGTGGAATTTCCGGACTCGCAAATCTTTTGAAGGACCACATAGGCCTTCTCGAAATCTTTCAGGCCTGCCAACTGTAAGAATAAGGCGTTTGCCCAAGGATTGAGGGTTAACAAGTCAGCATTTTTTCCTTGTTTAGTAAGCGCATTGCGGTATTTCTCGACAAAAGAGTCAATGTGTGAGAAAAGCATCGCTGTGGAAGCCTGGAGTTTATGTACGAGTCCCAGAATGTCCGATACTGTACGGTCTGCCAAGGTGATGGCAAAAAGGCATTCTGTAGTCTTGGGGTTGCGGGATGCAGCCTTCTGTGCACGTGAAATAGCCTGGAATGTAAATTTGACGGAGTTGGAGTCGTCAGAAAGTGCCACCACACGACAAACAGTAGCAACGTTGGCAACAGAACCATTCGGGGTATCATTAGCTGCTGAAAGGCGAGCCAAGTTCGGGAACACCGCAACAAGAAGCCAGTCGAGGTCCGAGGGCAGCTCGGTGTTGGCTTCCAAGGTGGGTGGCACCATCAGGCGTGTATGTGAGCCAACCGAATGAAACTTACTTATTCCAGCAAGGGCGTCTGGCGACAACACTGGGATTTCAGATTCCGCCGTGTCAAACGCGTACTCAGCCAACACAGCCTTCACAGACGGAACATTGCCGATTTTTTCTCTGTAGCGGGCCAAAAATGCAGCAGCCTTGAACCGGGGCAAAGAAACGTTATAGAGGATTCCAGGTAAGAGCACGAGGGTGGAGTCTAGAGTGTACAGGGGCAAAACCAACTCTTGGGCGTCGGCGGTTGCGGGATTTTGGTTGGTCATGCTTTTTGTTTTGCTCGTGCTATTCCTTGAGTTCCTTGTTTTGTGTATTTGCGTGTATGGTTTTGTGTTTGATTGATGTTTTTGATGTTTTTAATGTTTTTGACAGTTTTGAAGGGTTTCAATTATTTGAGTGGGGGGTTTGGACAGGCGCTCGGATGTGGAGATTTCACGGTGGGAGCACAGACAGAAACGATGATAGTGGCGGTTTTTCGTCTAGCACCAACGAAGCTTTTGCGGCTTTTACTTTGCTGGATTCTTTTTCCAGGCTATGTTATTTAAATGTTGGGCGTTAATTTGTTATCCAGATTCTTTTCGTTGAGATTCGTTCTAGATTGGCTTTCAAGAGTACGCTGTTTTTTTGGAGAAAAGATTGTGGTCATGCACTGGGCCGATAAGCGAATGCGTCATTGATTTGGCCCACTCCACACTATTTGGACGGGCGGGCGCGCGGCTCGCACGTGAAAATGTGAAATATGGGGAAAATCCGCGCGAGGCTCTGGGGCCTGGGTTTGGGGCATGGGTTTGGGGCGTGGGGCATGGGGCGTGGGGCGCGACGCTGGGCTGCTAGGCCCCGGAGATAAGATTGTGTGGCCCACAGATAACCAACAGCACAGCAGAAACGAAAGGTATGGAAAGTCGAGTACGCTTGTTCGAAGGAGGATAATACGAATGGGTTCGTTTTCAAAGAAGGTATAATTAGAATGTGGTTGTTGTTCAAAGCGCAGCACATAATATTTGGGTTTAGACTGTTGATGCAACACATGGGTTGTGTGCTTCATACTGGTCATACCAGAGTTTTGTATGGAGGTAGTTTCAAGTAGCTTTGTCACATCAAAGCACTTCTCTTGTGTCCAAGAATCTGAATCAAAGCGCCTGTTTCATGTGGGAACATCAACTTATACGTAAATCAGTACCGCCAAGAATAATTCCACAAATCCAAAGTTGAAAATAATTTTTCTATTTCTGGAGTGCGATAGACGGCAGACGGGACCCTTGGTGCTTGGCGCATTATTAGACTTTCCTAACTTGTACAAGTTCACCAAAACATTTTTAGTTTAAGGTAAAGCTATAAGTGGTCAGTCTGGTGTGACACATTCTATTATTTGGAACCATTTCGTAAGTGTGGTATTTTTTTTCCAAAATACTAGGACAAATGCCAGAAATATTTCTCTTGGTATAAAACGATTCTTCAAAAGTAACGTAAGGTTAAAGTTTATAGACTGTTTCCGACTTACGAACACATGTTACTTATCTGAAATAAAGGAAGAGAAGGTTTTCAAAGAAAAGGAAATAAGGAATAATGTTTCAGTAAAATTGGATCAAAACATTTCATCAAATCCAACGGGATCTCTTGCTTTGGCAATGGAAATCACGTGGGATCAATCAAAACCACACATTAATTACTTGAACCAGGGAGTTTTCAGCCCAAAAATAATCGTTTATTGATGACGAATCTAGCCTGATCTGTCCTTGTGTATAAAAGTTTTGTTGTGTTTCTGAGACTTTTACCTTTTTGTTTTGTGTCACTTTGTTCCGATTCAGCTACATGGATTATTGATCCTAATAGTATATTAAAAGTATGTGAGAGGTTTTTTTTTTTTTTTTTTTTTTTTTAAAAA